>PVKA01000978.1:141057-164823 GCA_004027165.1 Ctenomys sociabilis
TATTTTCACTTCTACAAGCTAGAAATCCAAGAGGTAAGTGCCAGGAGAGTGTTATTTCTGATAAGGCCTTTATTCTACGTTTGTAAATGTCTTGTCCTTTTTATTCCTCACCTAGCCTTTCTGAGAGTTGGGACAGGGAGAAGATAGAAACAAGAAAGGAGAGACGGGACAGAGAGAAAGAGAGAGGGGGAAAGAGAGAGACAGAGACAGAGACAGAGACAGAGACAGAGACAGAGACAGCACACTGGCATTTTCCTTTTTTTTTTTTTTTTTTTGTAGGAATACCAGTCCTGTTGGATTAGGGCTCCACTCTAATGACTGCTTTGACCTTATCCCAACAGTAATGTTTGGGGTTAGGTCTTCAATTTATAAGCTGAAAGGGTAAAGAAGAACACAATTCAGGCCGGGCGTGGTGGCGCATGCCTGTAATCCCAGCACTCGGGAGGCTGAGGCAGGAGGATGGCTGTGAGTTCGAGACCAGCCTGAGCTACAAAGTGAGCTTAAGGCCAGCCTGAACTGTATAGTGAGACCCTGTCTCAAAAAGACAAAAAAAAAAAAAAAAAAAAAAAGAAGAAGAACCTTAACAGTGAGGAAGGAGTTTTTAGAAACAAAATGATTTGGTATCACCAGCTGCCTCTTTTTCTACCATAATGGATGAGAAAAATAATTACATCCCATTTTATTTGTCTAAGCAACAGACTTTTCTCTGCTCCTACTTTTTTTTTTTTTCTTTCAACTACCCAGGAGCTTTCTAGACTATTTCCAATATTTTTAAGGAAGTCTCAGAAGCAATTTGGAATTTACAGTGAATATGAAGCAAACCTGGATAGCCAATAATTATCAAAATATAAACTGATCAGCTGAAAACCCAGTCAGCAAATCTATGACACTTTAAATATAAATTTATTTGTACCTCTAGTTGCCAATACTAAATGCCAAGCCAAAAAATAAAATCAGCTAATATTCCCTACAGCCTACTAAATGAAACAAAATTATTTTTAAAAATTAAAACGTGTGCTGGCCCCACCCCGGGTGTGCCCTGAGATGGCAACTGAGACTGGCATGGTGGGGTGCACCTGTAATCCCAGCCACTTGGGAAGCCAAAAACAGGAGGATCACTAGGAGTCTGATCTGTGTAGTGAAACTGGGTAGACCCTATATAAATTGCAAAGAAAAAAAAATTAAAATGTGCTGTGGTTGAAGATAAAATTCTCTTTAAAGTGGGCTCTGTGGTTTTGCGTAGGAATACATTTCAACAAATCCTGTGCTCCACCCCTTTCCTATATAGTACAAGTTTGTTAAAGTTTCCTTTTCCAGGTGGGCAAGTGTATGAAAGATAACAAATTAGTAATTTTCTCGACCTGATGTTCATTTCAGAGTAGTATTAAAAAAATTATTCACCACCTGTTAAAATGGCAAGGCCGACTCATCCAGGAAAATGAAATCAGAAATACTACTGTGTGGGCTACAGCAAAAGGGTTTGCAGTGGTGGGGGCGGGGATGGATAGAAGTGCTAATAGAACCAGGACAGTAGGACTTAGCATCCAAGAAGTAGGGTTGGATAAGCGGGTAGAAAATTGTGAGCATGGGCATCAGGCATGAGAGGTGCTTATAGCTAAACTGGCATACAACGTCCTCACTGAAGGCAGGGCGCGCCACCAGAATCGAGAGAAGTACAGAATTCTTAATCAGATGTTTCCATACGAGGGACTCTGGCCGAAGAAACTGAACACAATTCTTGCTGTAACCGAGCAGTGCAGGTGTAACAAGGATAGACCCTTTCATAAGCATAAGAGCTAGAGGAGATTGACTAGAGTTTGGGTGCGACAAAGTCCTGCTATTCTTTCTACTCTCCTATAGCCTGCTCTTCCTGAAAAAGCAAAGAGCCATTTGCTACTAATCAAGCTGCCACACCATATTAGCTGTCGCGTTTGCAAGTTTCATGAGACCGTGCCACTGGTTTATAGGAGAGCCGAACTCCTTGAGGTGGTCGGGGTAGTGCCTAGACGGGTAACGGCAGGGGGCTGTGGCACGCAGGCACTGTGCGCTTTGCCACCGACGTTTCCTGGCTGTGTGGACTTGGCAAGTATCTTAGCATCTTAAGATAATGGACGGGGAATGTAATTAACTAAAGTGGCATCAGCTGAACCCCAAGATTGACTCTAGCGATCCTCATTTCCTAGGAAATTTGTGTAGCTTCCTCCGTGATTTTAACAAAGAGAAGCTGTATGACAATAGAATAATCCAGAAATGATGATACAATACTCCTGAGGTTTGGTTGTAAGACACATTCCAAATTTTTTTCTCCTCTCCCTCTCCCTCTTAATTGTCATCACCTTCATTATTCACTCTGGGGCAAACCAAAAGTCCACATGGTTTGGAACAGAAGTCTTTTTATTTTATTTTTCAGGGAATGTTCTATCATTTACTTAGGTCCCCACCCCCTCTTTTGTTTTATTTTGAAACAGGGTCTTTTTTTGGGGGGGGAGGGAAAGGTTCTACAGGATGTTCAGGGTCTCACTACTAGATGGGATTTGTAGTAATCCGTCTGTTTACAGCCTCCCAAGAGCTGGAATTACAGGTGTGTGCCATCGCATCCAGTCTCAATTGTCATCTCAGCATGCCCCTGGCGTGGGGCCAGCACAGGAAGCCCAGGAATTAAACTCTACCCCCTGTGCCTGCTTGCAGATGCTTTAATCTGAAATAGGGCCTTGGTGAGTTGCCCAAACTGTACTTGAACTTTTAATCCTACCTCAGTTTCCCAAGTAATTGGATTACAAGTATACAGAAACTATGCCTAGTGAGAAGCGTCCCAGCTACATGGGAAGGTTGAAAACGGGTCCTCCAGGCACAGTCTTCTATTCTGAAAACTGAAGTTCCCACAGATACTCTCTGACTGGACCTAATGAGGGACCTTGAGCCATGTCACCCATCTATGCTGTTCCTAACCCTTGATTTTCAGAAACTAAGCAAAAATAATAGATGCTTGTTGTTTTAAGCCACTGAATTGTGTGTGTGGGTGTGGGTGTGGGTGTGTAGGGGGGTGTTATTACTCAACAAAAAAATCTAGCAGTCCCACACTATGACTACTTCCTAGCTACTTGGGAAGCTGATGCAGAAGAATCTTAAATATTTGGCAGTTTGGGCAACTTAGAAAAACTTTAAAGAATGGGGGAAATCACTCAGTGTGAGGCCCTAGGTTCCATATAGTACCACCAAAAAAAAGAGAGACTGTAGGAAGGAAGGAAGGAAGGAAAGAAGGAAGGAAGAAAGAGAGAGAAGAAAGGGAAAGGAAAGAAAAGAAAAGGAAAAGAAAGGAAGAAAGAACAATTAGAAACATTGATTCCTACCAATAGCATTATGGGGCCAGGAAGATGGCCTAGTAGAATAAGGGCTTGGACAGAAAATATACCACCCCAAAGGATAGCATGAATGTCTGACCCGTGTAAACAGCCTAGAAGAAAACAGCGCACACCCTCAGTGCAGCATGTGGCTGAGGGAAGTGTGCCATGGGCACTGCTCTGTGCAGTGCTGCTAAGGCCTTCGCCTGCTGCTCGTGCAAACTGAGGGACGACACTTATTTCACTTTATTTTTTAAGAGAGTAAAAATAGTAAACAAAAAGTAGAAATGGTACAGAATTTCACTAAACAAAATAATAGGAATTCAGCAATGGCTGCTATGTTGCATATTGTTGCCTTCAAAATTAGTTGTTCAGATTACCAGATGTACATAAAAATTGGCTTAAGAAATCATTTTTAAAAATTAAGCATTCACTTTTCCTTTAAATAGAGCAGCAGAAATTAGCAGCACAATTAACCAAGCTATACTGAATATATACATAAATATATCTTTCTCCCTTTCTTCTTTCCTACTTTTGTCATTTTCCACATGCCGCTTGTTCTTTCCCTTTGAGCAGGTTCTTTCCATTTCATAGTATACATTTTACCTTTAAGATTTTATTTACTCTTTCAGGTTCTTACTCTAGTGAGACAATATGAAGTTTTCAGGTGAGGTCTGACTTATTTCACTTATGAGTATGGTCTTCAGTTGCATCCATTTACCTGTGGAATCCTCAAATTTATTGCTTCCTATAACTAAGTAGTACACCATTGTGTGAAAATATGTCATTTTTCTCCCTTCCTCAGTTGATGGGCATTTGGATTGTTTCCAAGATTTAGCTATGACAAACTGTACTCCTATAAACATGGGTGCACATGTATCACTGTGATATGATGATTTCATTTCTGGAAAAATACCCAGGAAGGGAATACTGCCGTTAAATGGGACCTCTAATCCTATTTTTTTTTTTTTTGAGGAATATCTACACTTACTCCATAGTGGTTGTGCCAGTTTACACTCTCATGAACAATGGAAATGTGTTCCTTTTCTTCCACCAGCATTTGTTATTGGTGGACTTCTTGATGACAGTCATTCTTTCTGGGATGAGATGGAATTTCAGTGTTGTTTTAATTCATATTTCTTGAATGACAAATGATATTCAACATTTTTCATATATTTATTTGCCATTTGTATTTCTTCACCCAAGAAGTGTATGTATATTCATCTCATATGCCGATTTTTGGATTAGGTCTTTGAATTTTGGGGACCTGATTTTTAAAAATTCTTCGTATATTCTAGATGAAAGTCCTTTGTCTGAGGGATAATTTCTAATTTGTGGCTTTTCTTTTCACTCTGTTGATGAATTCTTTCCTGATGAGAATTCAGCTTACCTCTTGGGACCTCATTGTTGCTGAGGATGGCTGTGTAACCTTTGAGGGAGCTCCAGTGCTTACCTTGAACATTGTTTCCTGGGTCCAGTTTAAATCCCCAAGCCTGCTAGCACAGATCCTCTATCCCACTTGCATAGACTAGCTTCCCCCACTGACTTTTGGGCCTTTAGAGTGCAGATTCATGAAGCAGACCTGTATAAAACATTGTCCTGGGCTCCAGATCTCCAGTTGAACTTGTGGGAGGCATTGTTATGAGCTCTTGGTTTTCAGTTAGGAAATAGGTTTTCATGCAGGACATTGCTGTGGGACTCAAACCCTAAGCTGGATTCTTTGGTCTTTAGTACATGGACAGATTTCCTGCACTTGTATAGGATACTTTGAATGATTCATTATAATATTATAAAATGTGTCCTGTATGATATTATTCACTTTGCAAAAACAGCAAACCATAAGTATCATGTCATCTGTGAATATGATATTTTCACTTTTTCTATTCCAATCATTTTTTTATTTCTCTCTTATCTGATTATTCTGGCTAATATTTCCAGATTAAACAGGAGTGGTAACAGTGGACATCCTTGTCTTGTTCCTGATTTTAAAGTCTAGGCTTTGAGTCTTTGTCTGTTTAGCATGATGTAGGCTATTGGTTTATCGTAGATGGCTTTTATCAGTTTGAAGTAAAGGCCATCTATTCCAATTTTATGACTTTTTTATTATTATTATGAATAAGTGTTGGTTTTGTCAAAGCTCTTTATACACCTATTGATTGACTTGATCATGTGAGTTTTGTCTTTAGCTCTGTTGTATTACGTTTACTGATTTGCATATATTGAACCATCCCTTGCATTCCTAGGATGAATCCTACTTGGTCATGATGCAAAATTTTCTTGATGATTTGGTGCATATTGTTTACTAGTATTTTATTGAGGCTTTTTGCATTAATGTTCATTAAAGAGATTGCCCTATAGTTCTCTTTTTTTCACTGGGACTTTTCTGGTTTTAGTATCAGAGTAATTCTTGCCTCCAGGAATGCATTCAAGTGAATTGTTTCCCTTTCAATTTCATTGAAGAATTTGAGAAAAGTTGGCATTCAATCTTCGCTAAATTCTTGTAGAATTCAGCTGTGAATTCATCACAAACTGGGTTTTTCTGTGTTCTTAGGTTTTGAATTAAATTTTTGATTTCATTGACTGCTATTGGGTTATTCAGAATATTTATATCTTCTTTATTCAGCTTCGGTAATTTATATGCATGTAGGAATCTGTCCATTTCTTCTGTGTTTTCCATCCTGTGAAAGCAAAGGTTTTCAAAGTAGGTATTGACAATTTTCTAAATTTCTACAGGATCTGTAGTGATTTCACCAAACTTTTTGTTCCTTATTGCATGAGTTTGAATTTTTTCTTTCCTTTTTAAAATAAAGTTAGCCACAAATTTGTCAACTTTATTTATTCTTTCAAATAACTAACTCTTGGATTCATTAATTCTTTGAATTGTTTTCTTAGTCTCCATTGTATTAACTTAACTCTGATCTTTATAATTTCCTGCCTTTTTTGGGCTTTGGGCTTGACTTGATTTTCTTTTGCTAAGAGCTTTAGAAACAACATAAGATTATTTATTTGGGCTTGTTCTGTTTTCCTGATACGAGAATTTACTGCTATAAATTTCTCTTTTATGACAGTTTTCACTGTGTTCCATAGGTTCAGATAAGTTGTATCAACATATTTGTTTGATTGTAAATACTGTGTAATTTCTTTTATAATTTCACCTTGTTCTGGAGAGTGTTATTTAATTTCCATGTGTTTATGGAGTTTTTGTGGTTTCTTTTGACATTAATTTTCAATTTCATTGTACCATAGTCAGATATGTATGACAATTTCAATTTCTTTGCATTTACTTAAGCATGTTCTATGTGCTAGTATATGGTCTGTTTTAGAGAAAGTCCTATGTACACCTAAGAAGAATGTGTATTCTGATGTTGTTGCGTGGAACACTCTGTTAAAGTCTACTAAGTCTATTTCTCCACAAGTTTGGTTTAATTCTGTTACTTCTTTGCTGATTTTTTGCCTAATTGATCTAACACTTTCTGTAAAGGGGATGTTAAAGTCCCCCTTTATAACTGAATTATTGTTCTACTGATTTTTCATGTTTGTTAAAATTTGTCTTATATAATCAGGGGCTGCTACATTGGATGCATATATATTCGTGATTGTTAACTCTTCCTCTTATACTTTTCCCCTAAGAACCATGTAGTGACCTTTTGTATCTCTTCTGATAACTCTTGGATTGAAATTCACATTGTCAGAAACCAGGATAAGCTGGGAATGGTGGCACATGCCTGTAATCCCAGCACTCAGCAGGCTGAGGCAGGAGGATTGTGAGTTCGAGACCCGCCTGAGCTACAAAGTGAGCCTAAGGCCAGCCTGAACTGCATAGTGAGACCCTGTCTCAAAAAGACAAAAAAAAAAAAAAAAAAAAAAAAAAAAAAAAAAAAAAAAAAAAAAAAAAAGAAAAGAAAGAAAAAGAAATCAGGATATATACCCAGCTTTTTTCTGGGTTCTTGTGGCATTCCATCCTTTGACTTTCAGTGTATGAATTTCCTATTCAGTTGAAAATATTTCTTGTATACCTCAAATTTTTGAATTTTGTTTTTGATCCACTCTGCCAGTCTGCTTCTTTTTATTATTATTGTTATTATTATTTTCTTTTTGAAAGAATGCAATATAGTAATAGAAAGCATTAGAAACAATACAAAATTTAATTAAACTTTAATTACTATTAAAGTAATAGTAATTCAACATTGGTATGATATCTTCCAATTAGTTGTTTAGGTTACTAGATATCAACGTGCAAAACTGGTTTTAAAAATATATAAGAAATTATAAGAAAAAAAATATTTAAGTATTAACTGCTCTTTTCAAAAGACTAGCAGAAATCAGCAGTGCGACTATCCAAACTATCCCGTAGCTATACATAAAGATATCTTTTGCTTCTTTTCCTCTGTCTTTTCCCTCATCCCAGTTTTTCTTTCCCAGTGAACAAATTATTTCCCTTTCATAATATCTGTTGTACCTTCAGATTTTTTTTTCTCTTTCATGTTCTTACACCAGTGAGATAGTACAATGTTTGTATAACCAGGTTTGATTTACTTCACTGATCAATACAGTCTCTAGCTGCATTCATTTATCTATAAAAGCCTCACTTCTCTTGATTGGTGAGTTGAAGCCATTTTCATTGATGGTTATAACTGGTATATATTGGTTTATTTTGATCAGGTTGTTTTTCTGTTGTAGATTCCCTGCTTTTTCCCTCTGTTTAATTGCTCGCTCTGCTTGGTGGTTTCTTTCTATTATTGTTCTTAAAGTGGTCATTTTTGTCTTTTTCTTCAGTATCTCTTGCATTCTTTGTAGGGTTGGTTTGGTGATTATGAATTCCTGCAGTTCTTTTCTAGTGGCCACCCATTTTGGTTTTTTTTTTTTTTTTTTTTTTTTTTTTTTTTTTTTTTTTTTTTTTTTTTTTTTTTTTTTTTTTTTTTTTTTTTTTTTTTTTTTTTTTTTTTTTTTTTTTTTTTTTTTTTTTTTTTTTTTTGGCAGAACCAGGGATTGAACTCAGCCCCTTGTGCTTGCCAGGGAAGCACTTATTCCACTGAGCCATCTCCCTGGCCCCCTGCAGTTCTTTTCTGTCATGGAAGTTTAATTTTGATAGTTTGCAGGATACAATAATCGAGTTTCAAAGTTATTTTCTTTCAGGACCTAAAATACTTCGTTCCAACCTCTTCTAAACTTGAGGGTTTGTGTTGACAAATCTCCCATGATTCAGGAGATCTTTTCTCTAACAGCTTTTAATATTCTGTACTTTTGCTGAATTTGTGGGGACTTGATTATTATGTGTTTCAGTGCGGATTTATAGCAGTTATAGCTAATTAGAGTTCTACATGTCTCACTTATGTGTACTTCAGATTCTTTTTTCATGCTTGGGAAATTTTCTTCTATTACTTATTCAAATATCATTTATATCATTTTTGCTGACTCCTGCTGTTTCTCTTACACCTGTCAGTCATATATTTTTCTTTAAATCATCTTGCAGATGTTAAATGCTTCTTTCCTGGTTCCTTGTCATTTTTAAGAGCTCATTTGTTTTCATAATCACTAGCTGCAGTGCTGTCTTCAAGGTCTCAAAGTCTATCTTCAATTTTGTCCAAGTAGTTTTGTCCCCAGCTTTCAGTGAAATTCTTAATTTCCTGGGTATCTATTTGAACCTGTTTTATGCATTATAATTTTTTCCTACATTGTTTGTTTAATGTTTCCATTATTTTTGTATTCTCTGTTTTTGACCTGTCTTTTTTAAATGCACTGATCAGTTCTTCATGATTGTTGCCATTTTTTTTTTTTTACCTGAGAGATTACTTCTGATCTTATTTCTTCAGTGCCCCAATAGACTTGTTTCTTTGCATCAGTTGCTATCATTTCAGAAATTTCAGGTGTGTGACTTCCAATTTCTTTCATGTCCTTATCTCCTGGACTTGTTCTGGGTGGGCTGGAGGTCTGAGATTACCTTTTGCTCCTTTGTTTTAATGTTTATGAAGCTCCTAATACTCACGCAGGCTCAGCAGCAATTGTGAGGTGCATGATTGACAAAGAGACAAGCAATAAACACAGTTTCCTTCACCACACAGGGCACTGCTGATTCATCCCCCACTGGATGAGGCTGAGGGAAAACCTGAGTGCTTCTTGGTACCATTTTGCTCAGTGATGTCAGTTGGTAAGAATGAAACACAAAATGCCAAAACCAATTGGATTAAGTTACTTGTGATTATAGTATAACTTACCTAAAGATACTTTATTGTATATAAAGTTGTATATTGGAGTTTGTCTAGTACCACGTATTTCATGCTGTCAGTATTTTCTTACTATTTCTAAATCTGCATGTTCTTACTATTCCTAAATGACATATGTTGAATTACACTCTGTAATAAAGCTAATTGTCACTTAAATATTGCTATATCCTTAACTCCTTTTGCCATGTTAGATCATAGTTTTCATCCCCAAACTTGCAGTCATCATATTGTAAGATAACTGCAGCTGCCGCAGACACTGCTAGGATGAAGATAGGAAGAGGAGGAGTGGGTTAGTTCTATCTGTGGAATAAAACTACACCTTTACCAAAAGGTGTATGAAGAATTTTCTCTTGGTGCATTAAAAAGTAAAGCTAAAAGTCCAATTTTTAAAATATTTTGAAGACAGTATAAGAAAATAATTTATTTGGGAGTATGAAAGAATTCCCCACAATTGACATAAAATGTTCTAAACATGAAAGAAGAGTTGACCAATTCAGTTTCATGAAAATGAGCACCTATTTATCAAAAGATACCATTAAAATGAAAATATACAGGTTGGGAGAATGCCAATTTAATAAAGCTAACTCCCCTTAAAAATTATATCTTCAGTATGAAGAAGTCTTACAATTCAATAAGAACAAAATTATGAAAAAAAGAGAGGATTCAGTTGAAAACTAAGAGGAAATTATGAACCCATAGTTCAAAAAGAGGAAATAAAAATAGTGATTATACAGACCATGGGTTCAATGGTGTCCCCCCAACTATATATCCTTGTCCTGACTCCAGGAGTCTATCAATGGTCAGTGCAAAAGGCATCTTGCAGATGTAGTTAAATTAAGAATCATTCTGTGTTATCTACGTAAATGTTAAATCCATTGTCAAGTGTCCACTTAAGAGATGCTCAAAGGAGAGACACATGAAGGGGAAGGCCATCTGAAAGCAGTGGCACAGATGGGGCTGTGCAGTGGCTGAAAGGAAACAGGCCTCTGGAAAGTCTCCAGTGTAACACTGCCAACCCCTCGACTTTGGGCAGTTGCCTTGCCTCTACATCTGTGAGAATATAAAGTTTAGTTGTTTGAAGTTATCCAGTTTAGGTAATGTGTCATGACTACCCTAGGAAGCCAATGTAGTATATGAGAAATGATTTATTTCATTAGCTATTAGAAAATTGGAAGTTAAGATGTAAATTTAAATGTTTTACTCCAACAACATTGACAAAATTGATGATGCTAGATCATTTCAGGATCAACAGAAACTTATTCAGTACTGGTGGAATTGCAAATTGGTGCAACTACTTTGAAAACAATTTGTTATTATATTATACACAAATTACATGTGCAATATACTCAGCAATCTAATTCTAGGTTGATTACATGTAGGAGGAACTATACAACATGTATGCCAGGGATTTCTATAAGAAAACTCATAGCAAAATACAGAAATATCCAACAATAGGAAAGTAGGCATGTAAATTATGCCATATTCATACTATGAGATTTGTAGTTAGAATGTACTGTTACCTATAACACTATGAATAATCCTTAAAAATGTAACATACAGTAAGAAACACCAGTCATCAGAAGTTTGCTTAAAATCTGGGAAGCTAAACAGTATTGTTCAGTGTGCATAAGATATAGGATATTCATTTTTCAAAGGAATATTGAAGAAAAGAATGAGAATGGCTCATTCCGTCCTGAGATGAGAAATGCCTTCTTAGTCAACTATATTCATTTGAGTTACTAATTTAAAATAAGCTGAATAATTTCTCTTAACATAAATTTAAAATATGTTAAGTTTCTTTTAATATATTACTATTAAAATATTTAATGTCAAAACAAGACAAAAAGTAACCAAAAAGGGTATGTTGGAAAATTAGACAAGGCCACATAGAGAATACCTGTAATCCAATTATAAATGTGTCAGTTTAATACCTTCTGTTTCTTTAATAGCACATGTTTGCAGTACTTAATGATAATGTTCCTCATGGGGGATTTCATATGTATGTAACACATCTGAATTCTTTGGTTGTCCCTTTCTCTTCTCTTCTTTCAAAGCATTCTTCTCCTCATTAACAAAAGCTCCTTTTCTATTTTTTTCCTTCCATTCTTGTTTTTCCTTTAAATCCCTTTGAACTCACTTACTGCCCAAATTTAATAGATTTGAGGTAGATATTACCTTGCATAGAGCTATAAAGGGAAAAGGGCCCTGCATGTGTGCTGAAAGGTGAGTTGTGGTGCAGTATAGTGATGGGTCGTAGAGCACATCGAGGGTAGAGACTCCATTGAATAAAAGTCTGATGAATCATGAAAGCTCTCCTAGATATTTAAACTCATGAAAGTCATACTATGATCAAGATGAGTTCCCTTGATAAAGGAAGCAAGGATACCAAGTGCTTTTGGGGAGAAGCCCCAAAAAAGCCAGAAGTTGTGGAGTGTGCAGTCACGATACATACGTAAATCTTTTAGCTCAGGCATCCTTGAAATTTGATCTTGTGTCAAGCATTTCAAACCTTCCACATGGAGATGAGAAGAATCCAATTTATTGCCTGGGTATTTAGGTCTTTAGTACAAACACCAAGGCCTAGAGAGCTTTGACCATTTAATTGGTTGGCCTGCTTGAAATATTCCATCTGTTTCCAGTTGGGATCCTAACTAGCACAAGCAGGCCTATCTTTCTGAATTATCTCTCTCAGATTAGCCATTGACAAATATGGGAGTGCTTTCCACTACTTGACTATATTCCTTATAGACATGGATGTCTGTGTATATCAGAGATTCTCAAAGGAAGTCTCACATCAGAATCATCAGCATCATCCTGAGAACTTGTTATAAATGCAAATATTCAAGCCCTACTCAAGGATGATGAAACCCAAACCTTTGGAGTGGGTGGCAGAAGTATGCTTTAATGAGCTCTTCAGGTGATTCTCATAGCATAATAGAATGAAGGTCTTTAATGACAGTTCAGCTCCCCATTACAGATAGTAGCTGAACTTCAACACAACCTGAAGGGAGGAAGGAAGGGATAGATTCGTAGAACCCAGGGAGAAAAGCATTAATACAGGCACCTGTGACCATAGTGACATGCAGAAAGGACTCAGCCAATCCAAGGTAACTTGCCAGGGAAAGAAATAACCCTCCCTAATGCTTATTTGAAATCCTCATCTAAGCCAGTAAGCCCATGATAAAGTCCATGATGTTCAGTCTCCATAAGACTGAACAGAGTACAGAAGGGTATTTTTGAAAATATTAGATACCTGTCATTATGGTTTATATTTAGCAATTTCTGTTCCATGTTTTGATATGATGCTAGCAAATACTACTATCTGCATCGGATAACTGAGACTTAGGGAATACTCCAATATAGTAGAAAGTGGAAGAAATTAGGAGGTAAGCTTAAAGACAAGGGGAAATGATTTCCTCTAGATAAATTTAAGATGGGTCAAGTCTCAGGGGAGCATTAGACCATCATGTTAAGTGACTCAGGCTATTTCAACAATGTCCTAAATAGATTACTTATTGGAGATTAATGAACTGTAAGATCTTGTTAAGGAGAATTTTGTTAATGGAATTGTCATATAATTCTATAGCCAACCCATACCCTCTTAGAATTTGGTAGGGAAGAAATGGAAAAACAAAGTCTAAAATTGTGATAATTTCTCAGATTGCAACAATAGAACAAAAGTAGGTCAGGGTCTAATGGCTCAAGTTTAAGACATAATTTGATAGGTTATTAAAGAATTAAGAGATCATGATATAATTTTCATTGATTAGCTGTAGTCCAACACTTAAAACTGTGACAATAAGGAAGAGAATGGTTTATCCACCTGTAGAATTTACTTTTATTTCTTTTGATTTTTTGGGAGGGATAGTGTCTCACTGCAGTTCAGGCCATTTAACACCAGCAATCTTCATTCTTCAATCTCCTGCGTCCTGGTGTCACAGATATGTATCACCATTCCCAATTAGGATTTACTATATCGGGGCCAGGGAGGTGGCTCAGTAAAATAAATGCTTGCCTGGCAAGTACAAGGGCCTGAGTTCAATCCCTGGTTCTGCCAAAATAAATAAATAAATAAATAAATAAATAAATAAATAAATAAAGATTTACTGTATGAAGAGATGCTTCAGGGAATTGTAGGTATTCCTACTGCCTTTTAGTTCAGTTCAGTTAAATTCATTCATGCTTTCATTCATATTTTTGAGATGGGGTCTCACTATGTAGGCCAGCCTCAAACTTGTGCTCCTTTTACCTCAGCCTCTCAAGTGCTGGAATTACAGCACCCCACTCAGCCCTTCCAGTGCTATGCATAGAAGTGATAAGCCAAAAATGTCAATAGGTAACAATGCTGCATTTGGAAGAGGTCACAGGAGCTCTTACACCGGCCCTAGGAGTCTTATCTATCTCAGACAATGGCTAAGAATGATCTTATCAAAAAATGCAGTTTTGTCCAAATCCCTTAATTTATTTATAGCATAATATTCCAGAACCGCTGCTGCCACTCCCAGTCGCTTCCCAGAAATAAAGGCCTTCTTGGGGGTTGACTTTTTAGTGTCTGCTGCATTGATGTAACTCCTGTGTGGGCACAGAGGACCTATAACCTCATTGCTCAAGTTTTAGTTTAGTAAAAGTTACTGTCTCTTCACTTTTAAAATGACTGCACTTCTTTTTCTTTTTGGAAAGCCTCTTTAATCATGTCTCTTAAAGACTCTCTGAGGTAAAGCACATTTTGATTAAATAGTCAGCCATAAAATGCATTTACATGTGCTCCATTTGGCACTGACCCCCTGATATCATACTGCTTGGCTGAGTGAAATGAAAATTCTGAAAATGAGTTGAGTACTCTGGCCACAGAATCCTTCAATAACTGGCTTACCTCTGTTTTTGTTTGTTTTGCTCCTTCTATTTTGAACTTGCGTGTCCCCATAAGACTGTGAAGAGTACAGAATGGTATTTTTGAAAATATTAGATACCTGTCATTATGGTTTATATTTAAAAAAAATAGACTCTCTGGTCTATTTATTTTCACTGTAGATAGGCAATGTAGATAGGCAAATCATGCTGTACGTTGTAGATACTGAAATGTACACACACACAGACAGACAGACAGACAGACACACACACACACAAATATGCCCAATACAATATCCATTTCCCAGAAATGTTCTATCTCTGAGATGGCCTTCCTAAGTAAAAATTTATATACTATGCCTTTAGGCTGTCCATATGTATTTTGAGCATGTTAAGCTGTGGGGACATTCTAGATTCCCATTAGGTACAGATATTTCCTGTCATTTTCAAACAAAGGTTTTGGGTTAATATGTGTTTTAGATATAGCAAGTAATTCTGTTAAGCAAGGTAAATTTCTGGCAAATTCTAGCATGCCAATTCAAATAACATCATTTCTGAACATCTTCCAGATGTCCTGGGCTCTTTGTTAAGGTTAATGTTCTCCCAAATGGATAAAGCCCCTAGCTGGTATTGCGTTTTATTGTAAAGCTTTATTCTACAAACTCTTTCATGAGTGGCCATAGGAACATTTCAAGAAGAAGCAGCAGTTGCAGCATAGCACCCCAGCACAGGCCCAGTGAGTATCTGCTTCCTGTGTGCTGTCCTCACTGGCTGTGCACAGAGATCACGGTTACTAATCCTAGGGCTTCTCGAGAAGGAACAAGGCAGACCCGGAATCCAGAACAGTGGCCATGAACATTTGCTTGTTCATTAAGCAGCATTCTCAATGCTGATTGTGCCACTGTGCCCATTGTCTTGGCAAGCTACTCTAACTCATTTTTGGACAAGATTATGTGGCCAAATGTAGAGAGCTAATCTGAAATGCCTACTTTTGAAAACCTGAATAATTTATAGTGAATGTTTTTATGCATTTCATGAAATTGCCTTCCAATTTGCTCTATTTCAAGCTTAGAGCTGATTCTTGCTTGGGTGAGTTCATGTTGTACCTTTAATCTATGGAAATTTTTTTTTTTTATATAGAATGACTTTTTCTAAAGGACAATAGACAAATGACAGAGTTAAGAATATGGACTGTGTAGTCAGCTAGACCTAGGTTAGGCTGATATTTATGACACAGGACGAGTTACCAGTTCTAACCGTTAATTGCTTTTTTGTAAATCAAAGAATGTAGAGAATAGTGTAATAAATGTCTGACTTACAAACATTCAAGTTGTAAACTGGTGTACTGTACAATATTCACAGGTACACTGCATAAGACTCACTTTGTCAGATTATGAATGAATCTGATTTATGAATGCTCTCCTGGAGCAGGAACACAGTTACTGCATTTATCTAACAAATTATTAAATAATGTGCAAATGCCTACAAAATTGCAAAATATCAAAGTTTTCACTTTTCTCCATTATATAATTGTCATCAATTAACTATTGCAAAATATATTTAAATTGTATGGATTTGAGCAATAACCTAAAAGTGTGTTTTGTGTCTTCTAAATGCATAGATTAGAAAATTGTTATGTAGGAAATTTGATTCTCTAGCATAATACAACTCCTGAAGCTGAACCCTAATAAGCTTTCTTCCATAGATGTGGGTCTTTAAACTATCTTTAGCCCTGTTATCAGTGTTTCTGATAGAGTAATTTGGATGCAAATTAGCCAGAAAATGAACTCCAGTAGAAGTGTTCATTTAGAGACCAATATTGTAGTACTGTGATCCAAAGAACTTTCTCACAAAATAGGATCACTCAAAGGTCAGTAGTAATAAAACAAAAACATAACTCAAAGTAGAATTTTCCCATAAATCAACAGCAGTACAACTAGTTATCACCTCAATCAGAATTATATTCAAATATGTCAATGATTAGTACTTTTCACTTTTTTTAGGTTTAGTAGTTGATGCAATTTTTAGATACTCTATAATGAAGAAATGCAATGTAGATAGAATCTTACTGTTTAATATGTATCTATCTACCTACTTGCAGGACATTAAAGAGACCATACATCCTCAATTTACTTGTCTGAGGATGTTAGTTACTACTAATCCTTTATTCTTCCATGCTGGCTCTCAAGTTTAGAACCCCTTAAGTACTTATAGAGATAGATGGATAGAGAAGGTCTCAACAGAATTTCTGAATTAAGGGGGCTGGGGGCTTGACCATATAAATTCTATCTGAGGCCGTGCCCTAAATGTGTAATTTTAAATATATAACTTGTGGGTTTTAAAAAAATATTTTAAAGAGAAAAAATAACAATAAAAGAGTTTCAGAGCAGGCTAATAGAAGAAGAATAAAATTAATATATTACATATTTTTACCTTTATAGTAGTTACTCAGTAGAATACAGGTATGAAAGATACAGGTATGAAATCTTGGCCAAACAATATCAGCATGCACCTTTGTTTTCAGTCAACCAAGAAAAACTAGCTGTGTAACTATCTGAACTATTTTGTATATACACACTTTCCCCTTTTTCCTTTCCTCCATCACAGTTAGGCATATAGATTGTGGTGCTCACTTTTAGAGGCCAACTTGACTGGCTTGAGGGCTACCTCAGTGATGGGCAAGGTGCTGCTTCTGGGTGTTTTAGAGGAGAATAGCACATGAGTAGTGGGCTGGGTGGGGAAGATGCCCTCAGTGTGAGCTGCATCATCTAAGCATGTGGCACCCTGGATAAACAAAAAGGCAGAGGAAATCCATATGAAGGCAGAAATGACCCCGAACAATCAGAGCAGCCTTGACAAAAAGGATAATGGAGACATCCCAGTAATCAATTTCAAATTAGAATACAAAGCCATCATCACAAAACTGGATGGAACTGGCACAAAAAATGGACCTAGAGATTCTAGAGATTCTGTTCTTTTGTATAGAACAAAAAACTTAGAAATAATCCTAAAACTTACAGCATCTAATTTTTGAGAAAAGAATTAGCAGCATACACTGGAAAAAGACAGCCACTTTAACAAATGGTGCTGGATTTTTAAATGGATTTTCACATGCAGACAATTAAAAGTAGATCTTTATTTACTTCCCTGCATGAAAATAAATTCTGAATCAAAGAAATAGGTATAAGATTGAGAAGCTTCAAAATTCTTAAAGCCATAGGCACCAACTGACTTCCTGAATAGGTCCCTAAGACTAGGATAGGAAAGAATATTAAGAATATGTAAGTGGGACTAGTTCTAATTAAAATGTTTCTTAATAGACAACTTAAAGAATGGGAGAAAGCCTTTGTTAGCTATTCTTTTTGTTATTTATGTATTTTGTACAGAGTGTCACTACACAGCTCAGACTTGTAGCAATCCTCCAATTTTCAGCCTCCCCAGAGCTGGGATTACAGGCGTGCAGCACCACACCCAATTCAGTGGCCAGGTCAGTGTGCCTGGGGGCAAGGCCAGCACGGCATGTGGTGCTGGGAGCAAACTCTTGTCCCTGTGTTTGCCAAGTGGACACGTAGTCCACTCAGCTATCTCGCTGGCCCTCTAGCTACTGTTCTAATAAAAGATTAATGTCTAGATATTTAAAGAATGTCTTAAATTTGTATTTAAAAAACCTTATCAATAAAAGGACAAATAAAGTGAACAGAGAACTCTGAAAAGCAGAACTATAAATGATCCATAAGAATATGAAAAATTCTCAACATCTTTAGCCACTGGGGAAATACTAATCAAAATTACACTGAGATTCCATCTTATACCAGTCAGAATAGTTATTATCAAGAATGCAAAAAAAAAAAAAAAAAAGATGAATGGTGCTAACATGTGGAGAAAAAGGAACCTTTCTACACTGCCACTGTGGAAATCAATGTGGAAATTCCTCAAAAGACTAAAAATAGATGCACTGTTTAATCCAGCGATACCACTCTTGGGTATATTCCAAAAGAAAAACTACATACAATATAGATACATGCATATGCATGTTTGTAGAAGCATAATTTACAATGACTAAGCTGGAAGTAGTCTAGATGCCCATCAACAAATAAGTAGATAAAAAGATTATGTATATGTACTTTTCTAGCCATAAAGAATGACATCATGTCATTGCAGGGAAATGGGTGGAACTGGAAATGATCATGTTAAGTGAAATAAAGTAGTCAGAAACTTAAGTAGTTCATGTTTTTTCTTATATAACCAATCCAAAGATAAATTTTCAAAGAAATAGATAAATGAGAAATGACAGGAAATTAGAAGGTCGGCTTTTGGAGAGAAAGAAGGGAAAAGGAGGAAAGGAAGAAGAAACTAATGGGTATTAAATAAATCAAAATACAATGAGTGTATATACCAATATGCCAAAATGAATCTCCTTATTTGGTATCTCCTTATTTGGTATTGCTAATATGCATGAATAAAAAGAGGAAGAGAAAGGTAAGTTAACTTCTGTGGCTGTCATAGTCTTCTAGCTTGGACTGATCCACAAGTCTGTTTTTCTTGTTCTCCAGCTTGCATATAGCCTATCCTGAGACTCCACAGACTCCATCACTGTGTGACCCAATTCCCTCAATGCATTCCTTCTTACATATCTGTATCTCTATGTTTCCTTTTGGTTGTGTCTGTCTGGAGAACCCTGCTTAATACATAATTATTGAGAAATTTTCATGACTTGCTTGGTTGGGTAGGAAAAGAGGTATTTTGTGGAGGCAGGAGGTTGTAGAATGCTTAAATTAAGAAACAGCTGTCTAGGGTGGGGGTGAGGAACAAAGAAACTCTCGCATCCTAGAGTCAGTATTCCCACCATGGCTGAGTTCAAACTCTCACCATTACATGGTTGAACAGTGAGGTGGAAAAGAGGCACAGTTTTCTTTGATAAGGTGCTAGTTACTTATGTTAACTCACTGCTGGAAGGAGGTGTGGCATTATAAAAGCAAATGAGAGAAAGAAGTGTAATAAGCATACTTTTAACATTTAAATATTCATAGTAAGTAATGTTTACTAGGCCACAAAACAAGCCTCAAAAATATCAAGCTACCAGTAGACTTACTGATTATTTTCTTTCTATAATACAATTAACAAAGTAAGTTTTTAGAATTTATAGAGAAGGCTCTTGTTCCAAGTGCCACGGAACAGGTACACTCTCTCCTGTCTCTGTCATTGAACGATAGCCATAAAAGACAATGCATGAAACATCTACCTGAGGACTCAGAAAACTCAAAACTTTGGTAGCCATCTCATTCAGAGATGAGAATTCAGGTAACACAGAACTGAGCTGCTAATTTACCTCTCCATTTTTTTTTCTTTTCTTTTCATCTTCTTCCTTTGCTATCCCTGGCCAGTCCAGAAATAAAGATCCAAAGAACTACAGTGGAACACTCTAGTTCAGACTCAAAGAGCAGGGTTGGGAATGTAGTGGTTCTGGGTGTGGCTCAGTGGAAGAACAATTGCCTGACCTGCACAAGGCCTTGGAGGTGGGGAGTGTGATGGACAGGCTGCACAGGGTACTTAGAAATCTCTGCTTTTGTCTTTCTTTTCTATAGTCCTTCATAGCCCAATCTTAGAGTAGAGCTATTTTCTCATCACCATTTCATGGAGGGAAAAATAGACATTCTGCGTTATAAGCCTCTGAGATGTAGGCTGATTAACACATATGAGTTGATTGTAACACTACTTAAACAGTAATCCTTTGGGCAGGGTGTGGTGGTGCATGCCTGTAATTTCAGCACTTGCAAGATTGATGCAGGAGGATTGCTATGAGCTCCAGGCCAGCCTGGACTATGCAGTGAGTTCTAGGTCAGCCTAAACTGCCTAGTGAAATCCAGTCTCAAAAAACAACAAAACAAAACAAAAACTTAGCAATTTAGAAATTACTTAATAGCCATTAAAAAGAATGAGCAAATACCCTGTGGAATATTCATGTGCTAGAATAAAATTGGTTAAATTTAATGAACAAAGACCTTTATGTTTCAATATATAAATCTTACAGTGTTGAAGGAAACAAAATGCTCATGTAGGAGGCCACCAAGGGTATGACATAATTTATATAAGTTTTAGAAAATGTCAATTATGATTCTACATTTCTTTTGAAATTATTAAAACATGAGAGGAAGAATAAACTCTAAATTCATAAAAGTCTCAGCAGGGGTTGAGAAGAATGAGATTCCTGAGGAGTGGGCCACAGAGCTTTTCCTACTTCTATAAAGTTTTATTTCTGATAAAAAGGAGGAAGAAATTTTGAAAGCTAGCCAAGCTAGTGTGTGGCAGGTGGTGCGGGGTGGGGGAGGGAGGCATGAGCTTCTCGTCTGAATACTTCTCTGTAGGGTTGAGGTGACGCATAGTGCAATAAAACCGACCTCTGAAAGGAAATGTCTTTCTGTAGTTGTGCTTTACCGGTAACTTTTTGGGTCCAGGAGCTTTAAGTGTGGGCAGAGGAGAAAGGGTGAGATTTTGAAAGTCTTACGGATCATAAAACAGAAAAGTAAAACTATAGGAATAACAGGTTAAAAATATTTGCAGCCTGGATTCATATCTGTGTCAAGTGTGACTCAAATATCAAGTTGTGTGGTGAAAACTAGCATTCAGGACTAGCTATTTCCTTTTTCTCGAATGTTAGTTACATTCACTTAAGTGCGTGAAAAAGTGACTTGCTTAAAAACATGATTTATTTTCAGTAAAAACCCTTGGAGAGGGTTTTGGGGAGCGAACACCGGAAGCACAATTTCCCTTCACTTCTTTTCTCTTTTAAGTGGAGCCAAGAAAATGACTGTGGTAAGGTGTGATTATCTCAGAATTTCATCAGCTTTTTTCTCTCGTCTTTAGGAAGAAGGCGTGGGTACTAACTGTGGCTTCTGAAACCTGAGAGTACATCAGATTAGTTTGAAGAGTTTTAGAGAAGTACCATTTACCAGTCCCCACCCAAACTCTACTCACTCTACATTCCCCAAATACAGAGCAAGGCCTTTATTTTGAAAGAACTGCCTACAGTTATCATTAGCCCTGAAATAGCACAATCACCAAAGCTCTACCATCTGGGAGTTCTTCTCCGTGACTTACCCAATTATGGCAACACTACAATTTTAAAAGTAAGCACGTATAGAAGATTTTCTTGTAGCAATGCTAAGAGTGTTTCTGTTCTCTGGATGTTTAAGCCTTCTCTCACAAGTGTGCACTGCTGCTTTTCTACTCAAGGTGTAGGCCTGAAGATGCGAATCTTAGGAGAGCATTGCTACCTCACCTGATGCCCTTCAAACTAAGATGGTAACAATTCCACTTGAAAAAGAAACAGTATGCTTATAAGGCGCACCCACAAGGATAAGGACAGGGTGGGGGGAGCAAAGAGAAGGTAATGCAGCAGCAAATAGTTGCAGGCCTCTAGAAAGCATCATCAACTGCCTGCTCCCTTGAGATACCATCTGGGAAGTCTCTGGAACAATGTATTGCAGTACAGTGCATAGTAGAACAGTGTCAGCTTTTTCTCTGCTCCCTTCTTTCACTGGTAAAATGTGGCCTCACTTCTTGCTTCTTTTCCCAAGACCACTGAGGAAACAGGGAGACACGGTGCACACACGGGCTGGGCAGGTGCGTGTAGGGTGACCTTCCCTATGGCCTGGTGCCCAAGGGCTAGTGGGGAGAGCAGGGACAGTCTAGTGATGACCTAAGGCCTCCAGGAGGGAAGATGGAACACACAGCCCGAGGTGCACACGGGGGACTGGCGGCACCGCTGCAGCCCGGTGGGCTGGCTGAGGAGTGAGTTGCGGCAAGCAGTGGGCTTCCACGTCGAGGGTGCTGATGGGATTCTTTTTTTAATTTTTTATTAAATTTAATGAGAAAGAAATCGCAATGAGACAGTTTCAAAACAGGCTAGCAGGACAGTTACAATAATTAATACACTGCACATTGCTGTTATTCATAATAGTTATTCAGAGTAGAAGATGCAGACATGATATCTAATCTAAACACTATTAGTACAGTGAACCATCTTTTGCCAGTCTTTCGTGTTACTGTCATTGGTGTCATCTGGCCTTCTTGGTGGTCTTCGATAGCACTGGGCCAAAGGCTGTGGCCAAGCAAATCTAGGGACACATAACCTGCATCTGGTATATCACGGCTGTGGTACACACTATGTGCTATGTGGCTCTCGGTCATCTACCTGTGCCAGAAATACGGAGGCTGCCGAACTCAGGTCTTGTCTGAAAAACACAGGGCCAACTTTAGGACTCTGCTTAGCTAAAAATGGGACAACTCCAGCCAAACAAAGGATGAATAGGGTGGACAGCAAGGTATCAGATACAGAAAATAAAACTTCACAGGCTTATAATGATACTTCTAAAATTAATTGAAAATTAAACTTGTTACCAAAGAAAGAGGCATCTAATGTCCATTCCTTGAATTGACTTTCTCTAATTGTAGCCAGAGTTAATGATCAGAATTCCTTCCTCTTAGTACAATTTCAGCTTATATGTGGATAAGAAATGACAAAATTGGCAAAGGGTCATTTAACAAGTTTTATTAAAGTAATGGATCAAGAATCAAAGTCCCTTAAAACAACTAAAATGTTGAGGGAAAAATTTATAAAGAATGAATAGTCTGTTCTGTGGAGCCAGGGAAATGGCTCAGTGGAATAAGTGTTTCCTTGTCAAGTGCAAGAGCCTGAGTTTAATCCCTGGTTCCGCCAAAAAAAAAAAAAAAAAAAAAAGAATGAATAGTCTGATAGCACTTGACTTCAGAGATAATTTTTTTTTAGTTGATGAAACTAGGAATATGACTCAGGTGGTGCTAAGCTACATATTCTACCCATGTTATTCTATTTTTTTATTATTAATTTTTATTGAAGAACAAATAGCAATCAGACAGTTTCAAGACAAATTGACAGGACAGACTCAATAAATTAATGCATTGCAAACAGTTTTCGTAATGTTTTGGTGTCATACAAGGTGCATACATGATATTATACTTACAGGCATTATTATAGCAGATGTCTCTAATCAGTGAATGAAGAGTGTAGCTATATACTTATCTTATTTTTTATAGCTGAATTATATCACATATTCAATAATTAATACTTTCTAACTTGTTATCTCCCTAGTGTTTATCCATAGTACTAGAAGCCAACATAATATGATGTCCAACCACTATTAGTGCAAATCTTGCTTCTCATAGAATTATCCATAAGCATGGCATATTTATCCTAACTGTACTGTTCATACACACACATCATGATTCTTCCTTTGTATAGCCCCCCTTTTTTTGTCAAGACCTGTCAAAGAGGAGTACTCCATTGTCATTAAACGAATTTAGGTGCCTGAACT
>PVKA01000979.1:0-164555 GCA_004027165.1 Ctenomys sociabilis
GTAGGGTAGGGTGGGATGAGATGAAATGGAATGGAAAGGGATGGGCTGGGCTGGAATGGGAAGAAATGAAATGGAACGTATGGAATGGAATGCAAGAGAATAAATAAAATACATTTGTACTTGTATTTCCACCCTGTGGATTATCTGTGGGAGGTTTTTCACTTCTGGTGGCTTTCCAGTCACCCGGTATATTTCAGGCACACGTGAAGAGAATGCAACACTGTGCAGACCAGCCCCTGCTGATGTACTACAAAGCATAAGCTTCTTCATTTTGAATGAACTTGCTTCCCACATTAGCTACAGTTGTCGTTACTTGCAAAACATATACAAACATGCGATTGATTTTACATACATATGGTAAATTATATATTTCAATTATTTCATCATGGCTGTGGGCTTTAGAAGACAATAGGGAAAGAAATTTAATTAAGCTATGATTTTAAAGGACTGTATATAGAGCACAAAAACAAGAAAAAAGCCAGTAATTTAATGTTTACAATGGGACAATGGTGTCATAAGGGGCTTAGAGACTGAACTACAGTATTTGAGATTCTTAGTTAATTCATATTAGTGATTTATAATTTCTAAAGATATAAATGTAGATATACATGTGTATATATGTGTGAATACATACACGCATCTATATCTATCTATTCCAGACTACCTCATGCTATTCTGGAAAATATTCATTATGAGAAAGGATTTTGTTGCGTTTGTGTGTGTGAAATGATCCAGATATCAAAATGAAATAAAATATTTTTTTTAAAAGAAAAGGCCACCAAATAGCTCATTGGATTAAAGTTCCTGCTTAGGCAGATGCAGCAGCTGGGGTTCAATCCCCTGTGTCTAATGCTGGCCCTGCTCCCAGGGCACCCTGAGGAACTGTGACTGAAACTGGGTCTGGTGGTGTATGCCTGTAATCCCAGCACTTGGGAGGCTGAGCAGAGGCAGATCACTACAAATCCAATCCATGTAGTTAGATTGGACTAAATACAAACAAAACTAATAATAAATAAAAAGAAATGCTTAAGACAAAGGACAAGAGCCTGTGCTAAGTGAGCATTTCCCAGTTAAAAGCAGGGACATGCATGCATGCATGTGCATGTGAACACATGTGACCATCTGGGGACAATATGCAACATAGAGAAGGGTGGGAGAAAACATCTGAGATAGCTTTGGGCTTCCAGGATTTTGGAAACCCAGAACACAGTTCCTCCTGAACATCTTCCTTAGCTAAACTAGAACTCTGAAGTCAAGATATAAATAAATGAACAAGTTCCATTTCTGATCTACTTCTGACAAAGAAGTATACAATGAAAGCTATGTGGGAACACAGGGAGATAGAAAAAGTACAACTCAATAAATCAGCATTCACTTATATATTTTCACATTACTTATTGGAGACGTGATCATCATGCAGTAACTTTAAATTTCAGGCCTACACAAGGTCCTTCTTTAGCATTAGGAGATAATTAATATTCATAGCTGTTTAGATATAACTACGAGTGAAAAACAGCCATGTTTTAAGAGAGTCTAAAGAATATTTTCTTTTTCTAGTACATAGATTATTGTCCAACCACCCACTTATTAAATGGCATGAGAAACCTTAAATGATATAAAGCTGTAATAAGATTGGAAGTGATGTGCTCCATACTCTACCTCTAAGATAATCATCAGCTGAAGAACATTTTCTGTATCTTCCTCCTCCTCTTCAAGGTCATAAGAGATGGTAAATGTCAATTGTCCTCCTACTGAAGGGAGCTATAAGAGAAGAGATGCTTAATTACCATGCCACAGAAGACAGGCTGTTAAATCATATTTTACTTATTTTAGAATGATTTGATTGTTCTAGAGGGCAGTATTTGGAAGAAGTAGAACTTGCTGGAGAACAGAGGGAAGATGATAGACATTTCTTTAGGAGTAATCTTTATATGAACCTTACTCATCAACTGCAAGTCTGACATAAATATAAATTCATGTGTTATTTTCCTCAGCTTGACAGGCTTGCTGAAGTCAGTTACATTCCACATAACCAAGCAGAGCCCCTCCTGTCAGCATCTTATTTTGCAGTTTGAGCTTTACCATTCCGTAACAGAGAAGGATCATCGTCAAAATTGGGAGATTTCTATCCATCTCGGGGGGATCGCTTATGTTCTGCGACCTCGAATGAAGTCAACAAAGACATGCTTGCACTGGAAGGATATGTTACATACACCATAAGATGAGCTGGGGAATGTTGTTGGTTAAAGAAAAATAAAAGGTTGGCAGGAACATTTATGTTAAAATTTGATTGAATTATCTGGAAAAGTATAGTTTCCTTTGAGCAATCAATCTATAACCTTAGTTTGGATGAACATTGCATTCCCTTTTCTATAAGGGACATTCTTTCCTCCCACCAAGCCTGCCAAATCCCATGCAATGCATTTTGGAAGTTTACATTTTCTGACATTGATGGTAACCTTGTAGAAATAGAAAAAAGTTATGAATGCAAGATTATTTACAGGGCAAGAGTCAAAATCGGAGCTGTGAGTGGCAGATACAATGCAAATGCTGCAGTATCTCATATTTTTAAAAATCCACTCCAGTATCATAAAGACATTCATAAAGCAAAGCTGATGATTTGCATTCTGCCCTTTTTCTCTGTGCTGACATGCAGAGGGCCAGCTTTGCAGCGGTCTACGCTCGGTGACCTTCCATGGAGAACCCTTACCAGAAAGCCATTCCCAGCAATGCACTGGGTGGAGGAGGAGGAGTCCTGATACTATTCTGAGTTCCACAGGGATTGTGTCAGGCTTGCCATGGCTGATTAAACAGGATTTTGAATTGCAGCTCTGAGATGTCTTCTAAGAGCTCATTACATGGAGCTCTAGAAGGAACTGAAATTCAGAATACTTTTATTCCCCTGCTCCATTGAGAAATGGCCCTCCTCTGATGCCTTTTCAAATAAAAAAATAATAAATATATGCCTGTATTATAGCACTCTGCATTACTGTGTGCAATGAGGAGTGAATCTATATGAAAGGTTCTGGGATCTATTAAGAGAAGTGTCCAAAATTTCACATAGCATGCTTGTTTAAATCAGCCAGACATTCTCTCAATAATAGAAGTCTAAAGAGGCAGCAGGAAAAAGTGTTTTAAAATTTCATAGAGGATTGAGTTATTTAGAATTTTCTACATTAGCCAACATATTTATTAGGAGATAATTAGCTTGGGAAGAACTTTTGGTCATAGGTCTGTAACATTGCAAAGCATTTTTGAGTTGCCAAAAATATTTTCAATATTATGTTATTATTTTTTGAATAGGCTTATCTAAAAGGAGAAAATAGTAGCTGTTTGTAAAATTATTATATATGGCAAATCTAAGAATTTGAATTAAAGGTAGTGTTCTATCTTGCTAATCAAATAGAAATGCTGTACGTAAGTTGAATGTTCAAGGTTCTATTATCATAAATGATATAAAAATGGTTGCAGATGCTATTTTATTGATTGACACAGTTTCTATACCCATTTACAATAAATAATAAAAATTCATATAATAAATAATATCAGAGAAGAGAAAGAACTGGGAATGGAGGAAAAAGTCCAAATATATAGAAAAGAGAGGGACTACATTGACATCAGTGAGAATATAAAACATGAACTAAGGAATAGAAGTAATTTACTTTCATTTAAGGAGAGCTAATAATACTAGTAATAAATAATGCAAACTTATATTTTGCTTGGAATTTATAGACTTACTCCAAGGTATTTCATAAATCTCTGATAGCCATTCTTAGTACTAGGAATTTTTGAATCACCTATTGTTTTCATGAGTAACTCTATTTTCTTCCTCCCAAGTCACGTGATTAACAGGCCATAGTAAGCACTTGCAATGGCAGACGCTATGGTCAGATGTTTGACGTGAGTCAAGTAACCATTACACAATATCAAAACCATTGCCTTCATCATTTATACCAAAGGTATTTTTTATCACACCTTTATAAATACTAAGCCAAGTATTGATTTCTGTAATTCCAAAAAAGACTGTGAAAGATGTTATCTTATAATTGAGAGATAGCACTCACAGGAATGATAGCTTATTCTCGACCGCATTACTTTTCTACCTTTTTGCTTTCATTTCGACAGAGGACTCTCTTGTTAAGCCACAGCATCGCCATTTCCTCTGGTTGTTTCCAATAAGTGTGTCCTTCCCAAAAGTCCATAGGATGATGGGAGACACACTTCAGTGAGTCAGCGATAGGATGAAGAATCCCTTCTGAGGGACAATATTGGGGAAAAAACCTCTGAGAAAATTCAGAGGAAAAGCCAGCCTTAGTTAACTAAATGACGAAGTCTCTCCTGGTTTTCCATCTTATCTCCTCTGTCTCCCAGATGTCACATTTGCTTGGCTTCCCCCTGTGCCTGCTTTTGCAGTGTCTGATAAACAGACCCCTCCAGGTCCCAACTTTCTTCACTCCATCAAATCCAATGTGTACAAAGCACATAAAACCCATGGACTTTGCTCCCTGTCTCAGTGATTGTCAGCTTTTTTTTTTTTTTTTTTTTTTTTTGGAACCAGGGATTGAACTCATGCTTTTGCACTTGCCAGGGAAGCGCTTATTCCACTGAGCCATCTCCCTGTCCCTGTCCCAGTGATTATCTGTGACTGTGGAATAGTCAGACTTTGAAACACAGGATTTTGCACTTATATTCTGTCTATCTATTTGTCTACCCATTCACCTATCTATCTGTTCTATCTAACATCTATTGATCAGTCATTTCCTGTTTTATCTCCTGCATCCTGTTGTCCACCATTAGGATTAAGATAAAATTGCTTCTTGAAGTAATATTTTTAAACTCTACATAATAAATAGCAGTGATTCTCTTTTCATTTTTAATTGAATAATAATAATACTACTTGTACATGTATACAGAGTACAGTATCATGTTTAGATACATGCATGTATCATGCATTCATATGCTATGTAACATGTCCCTCACATCACAGAGATGCCACTTTTTCACGATGAGACTGCTCAAATTCTCTCTCACAACTCTGACAATTCAATACCATAAGCTGACCGTAGTCTGTCTACTGTGTCACCAAGCACAGAGCACATTGCTCTTCTCTGCTTCTGACTTTGAGCCCAACGACTCACCTCTCTACCTTCTCTGTGCTCTTGGCAGCTTCTGGTAGTCCTCTTTCCATTTCCCGCACTATGAAATCAGTTTGTTTAGGTTCCACAAGAGTCAGAGATTATGGTACCATCTCTCTGTACCTGGGTCACATCACTTAACATAAATATACTCCAGTTTCATCCATGGTGAAACAAATGATAGGATTTAATGCTTTTGTGGCTGAATCCATCATGCCTCTGCACCGCATTCTACCCCTTCATCTTCAATGGGCACATAAATTGGCTCCATGGCTTGCAACAAACAATGTGAACAGGCCTGCAACAAACCTGAGGGTGCAGACAGCTCTACAACAAGATTCCTTTCTGATAAATACCCTACTCCAGGATAGCTGAATGATAACGTAATTCCATTGATAATTTCAAAGAAAACTCCTTGCTTTTTTCCCAAGTGATTATTCTAGTTTGCACTCTGAACAGCCAGGCATGACAATTTCCTTTTCTTCAAATGCACATTAACATCTGTTGTCTTTTTCACAGCCACCATTCTAATTGGAGGGAGTGACATGGCTTGCTGTAGTTTTCAGTTGCCTTTCCTTAATGAATAGCTATATTGGACAACTTTTGTATGCTTACTGGCTCTTTACATGTCCTCTTTCAGAAATTTAATTAAGATTCCTTATCTATTTTTGAACTGGATTATTTATTTTTATTGTTGATTATTTCATTGATTAGAGTTTATATTTTGGATATTAACTCCATGTCATATAGTCAGCTTGCATTTTTTTCCTCCCCCTGAAAAGGTTGTCTATTGGATAGACTTCTCTGCTGTGCAGAAACCTTGGTTTAGTGTAATCCCATCTATTTTTGCCTTTGTTATGTGTGCTTTTTTAAGTATTATTAAAACAACAGCAAGAACAACAAATTCAAAACTGTCTGAGTAACATAACGGATCATGTTCATACTTTCTCTTCTAGTAGCTTTATCATCTTCAATATATTTCAACACATGCCTATAATATTGTTCAAATTTCATTAAAATCTTTATTTTGAATCTCTTTTTGTACAATGTGATCAATACAACTTTATTCTTTTGCATGTGAATATCTAGATTTCCTATAAACAGCTGCTACAACGACTGGCCTTTCTTTATAGTGCATTACTGTTTGTCCCTGGAAATTTTCTTCTTTAGAGGTGGAACTCTTGGAAGGAAGCTGGGTCATGGGGCTCTATTGTCATCACTGAATTAGCCCGCAAATGCATTCAGAGCAGAAGGCGCTGTTCCGAAGTGGGCCGGGTTGGGCCTGTCAGTTCACTTGAGGGAGACCTGCAATGATGTGTTCTTCTGCACGGCTCCTCCCATCCTCCCTGCTTGCCGGTTGTCATGGAACCAGCAGTTTTCTTCTGTCTTGCTTTTCCACTGCACCATTTCTACCTTGGATTTAGCCAACTGTGGAATGCACTCACTCAAACTGTTTGCTGCCACCCTGTCCTCTATGATGTATCTGCTTGGAGCCAGATGACTATAGACTAAACTCTCAGAAACCAGAATCCAAAATAAACTCCTCCTTTAAATTGCAGGCATTGAGTATTTCAGGTTAGTGTGCCCTCTCTAGTTACATCTTTAAAAATCTGATTTCCAAAGAGACATATTTTAAGGTCATACAGTTTAAGGCTTCAGTGTGTGAGTTTTGAAAGAACACAACTGAACCTGTAAGAGTTAGAAACTATAGTGACTGTCCACCCATGTCTCAAGTGGCCAGATTACCCACATCTCATTATCAAAATCTTTTCAGGGGCTGAACATAATTGTCTTTTCAACTGTAATCACTGGAGAAAACCAAATGTTTTCTTCTTTATTTTAAATTGGAACCTTTATATGCATTACTATAATGTTTTCTCTTTGTCATCTGTATCAGATTGGTCCTGGAGCCTATTCTCTTGAGATGCTTTGTGTATAATATCCATTTCCACTGCTGTACCACAGTAGTTGTTCATCTGGCTTTGGAATTCATTGCTCTGACCTCAGTCTTCTTGCTGAGAGAAGCTGTAGCAACTGTTGCTTCTGTGGTTTCCCTTCCCTAACAAATCTCTTGTCTGAGATCTACAATGGTTTTCAAATTTCTGTGCAGCATGTCCCCCCCTGGGTTCTGTCTAATGCTGATCACATTTGGGTGCACAAGTGCCCTTTGGCACTGCATGAATTCACAAAGGTACTGGGGTACACAATGATTATTTGAGAGAAGCAGAATACCGAATTACTTTTGGAAAATGTGCAAGTTCAAACTAATTCACAATTTAATATTAGGTAATTCTATATTCTTTTTGAAAGGCTGTTCTTAAAATGTTGAGCTATGCTTTTTAAAATTATATTTTCAGCTACATTTTTGCCAAGCAAAGTTTACAGTGATGCAAAGGATACAGAATGCTGTAAAAGGCAAGTGCAGTACAGAATCACTGTGGAGCAGGATTCAGTAGACGTTCTGAGGGTGGCAGTAGACGTTCTGAGCCGCATATTTGAAACATTATATACTGTCAGATTTCTTCCAATATTTCATTATTTTTTTCTTCCCTTTTCTTTTCTTTTTTGTATTTTAGGGAAGGGTCTACATGGTGTTCAGGGTCTCACTGCTAGATCAGACTTGGAGTGATCCACCTGTTTTACAGCCTCCCAAGAGCTGAGATCATAGGCACAAGCCACCATGCCCAGTCTCAATTACCACCTCAGCATGTCCTGGGGGTGGGGTCAGCATGGCAGGCCCAGAGATCGAAGCCCCGGCCCCTGTGCCAGCTTGCAGGCACTTTAATCCACTGAGCTATTTTGCTGGCCCTAAATATTTTTTTTAAGTTGTGTCCATACTGAGCATGCACACACTTTCTTCTTGTCATTATTCCCAAAACAATACAGTAAGTAACTATTTGCATAACATTTGCATTGCATTAAGCAATATAAGAATTCAGAATTGATTTTAAATAAGTTATATGCAAATATGCAGTTATGTTATCTAAAAAAACTTGGGTATCCATGGATATTTGATACCCTTGGGGATGCTTCAGTCTCCCACTGGACCTAGAAGGATGACTATATTGCCGACATTCAATATTATCTATCTGTAAATTACCTCTGATTATTTGCAAAGGAGATAAATTATAGTATATTTTCTTTGAATTTGTCAGAGTGATATTTTTGAATGATTTCTAAGTCATTAAAACTTTTTCTTTTCTAATGAAGTTTAAACCTCAGGGCCTTTGACCACTAAATCCACCGCCATTTTTACTCTTTTAATTTTAAAACACAGTCTTACTGAATTTCTCCAATTGGCCTTGAACTTACTGTCCTACATCTCAGCCTCCCATGATTGGGTTACCAGACAGCGAGACCACATCTAGCAAAACATTGCATTAACTAAGATGTACACCCCAGGTACTTAATTTTTTAAAAATGATACAGCTGTTAAGAATACAGCACACTCAGAAATTTCTGAAAATTCTGATCTAGCTTGCTTTATTACTTCCATTCTGAAACTTGGATTTTCTTCAATTATTTTTTTCATGGGAAATTTCATTCCTACAGGTCTTTGACTATCGACTGTTCTTTTTGTTTGTTTGTTTGTCTGAATGGTGTCATACCAGTCAGAGGACCCAGAAAGAAAATCCATTCAGCGACAGTTACAAAGTCTTACAAGGAATAAGTGGCTTCCACAATAAGCATCAGAGGTGAAGCTTTCCACAGATAGAAAAGATAGAACTCCCTGCACCAACAAGCTCATCCACTAGGATGTATTGAAAGTTCTAGCAAAGCAGAGGATGATATTTTAAGTTATTTGAATGGTTTGTAATTTTAATTTTCAGCAAGGTTTGTCTCTGATGACTCAATTTATAAATTTTACCTCTGAGATTTTCAAATTAGCCCATTTTTGGAACAATATTGATTCCTATAATTTTATAGAGATTGTATATGCCCCAAATAATACATTTTATTTTCTCCTGGTATTTAAGAACTACCATGTTTCATGCTGTTTGCTAGAGAAATATGAATTTCCACAGGTGTAGGTGTGATTTCAGTTCACTTTGACACAATTATTCTGTTTACTGCATGAATTAGAGCAAATTCACCAGAGATAAGAGTTGTTTCCCTTTTCAGTACAAAGAGACAGTAAATTTAGTTCATTCCATCTGAGCCCTCAGAGACTTAGCCTTTGACATCTTTCTCTGTTATCAAGAGAAATTCTCTTCTGGGGGAATGTGAGGGCACATTGAGAAGGAATTTTCCTCCTCCTTCAGAGTCCACCCACTCCTGGAGATCTCTGAGGGCAGCGTGCATCATTGTCTGATCTCCAGCTTCAACTCATTTAAAAAAAAAAAAGCAGCACAAGTAGCTGTTTCCCATTAGTACCTGTTTTAATTCTACCTTCAGGGGAGAGAAGCAGCTTGTTTGCAAGTAACATTATTGTTACCATGCAATGCATAGCCCAGTGTCACACATCGCATTACAGTGGGCATGGTGAGCATTGCATTAAAGATTTAATGAGGCAGGAAAGTTTTCCCTCGTGAGAGGAAAAGGCTAAAGGTAATTCACAAAATTAAGCTTTCCAAAAATATTTAGCATTCAGTAGCTTGTGTTCTATCCTGGTTTCTCCCAATCTCAGAAAAGCATGCATTGAGGGGTGACGTGAGGGATGACCCAGTGTGGGTGATGTATTTGCAGAGGAAATTCTTTCCATAAAATAGGCCTGGAACATGTGGTTCTCTGATGTCAGATTATCATCCCTGTTAACTCACTAAATGGAGCGTAAAACCGAATATTCACTTTTGCTTAGCAGAGCAAATATTTCAGGAGAGCTATAGTAAAATCAAATGAGGAGAAGTCTTTGTAATACTGAGCAAGATCAATTAAACACGTCTGTCAATATCCCTGTAGTCCCACACACAGGTAAGCAATTCATCTTTCTAGATTTGGAAGCCTCAGAAACTTGAACCTTGGGAGGGTATCGCTCCACACAAGTGATTCTGAACGCATCCCTTCATGGAACGATCTACACAGAAACAGTTTTGCATGCCAAGGTTTTGGTGTGCTCCTCTGTACACACCTAACATTCAAATTAGAGCCCTTGATTCTCTCAAAGCCTGACAAAACTTACAATAAAGCACAGGTAAGAGAAGGGAGAAGGATACAAGGGCTACAATTCACATAAGAGATCTTACAGTTGCAGCCTTTTTAATCCATAGGAAATAGACTAGGAGTTGTTTGTTAATCAGACATCTTACATTACAGAAGTGTTTGTTCTGAAGGCCAAAGATCAGAGTCTGAACTCCTTAGAGTAAAAGGAAGGAACCCTTGAGAAATTATTTCTCCTTCATTCCTCCTCCCTTCCTCCCTTCCCCCGTTTTGACATTCTTTCCTTCTCATCAGTCTCCTTTGCCTGAAGCCATTGCAGCTGTCCCTGTGCAATGCTTCTTGGAAACAGGACATATTCACTGTATGTTTTGATGGGCAGAAAGAGCAAAGTAACTGGGAAAGACACAGGGAAGAACAGAGAGGCCAATATGAGTTTGCCAAGTGAGTATTTGGTGAATTCCCAGTTCACATGAAGAAACTCAGCACATCTTCTGCATTAGTGTTCTGACCTCTGGGAACCTAGTTACATGTAGGCCTAGTTACATTTTCCATATACTTAGTTATAATTCAAAGCAAATAGAATTTTCAGGGTTGGATCAGGTCAAAGAGTCTCTTCTCTGTTTTTGAAAAATAGCCATGTAAGCAATTCAACAAAAGTCATTAGGCAGACCAAATCTGAAGCGCAAAGAATAGATGTTTCCCCTTTTATAAACATTGAAATCCATCTGTGGCTTCATAAGACTATAAACACGCCACGAATAGCCCCGCTCAACATTCAGTACACAGCCTATGACACAGTATGTACTTAAAAAGTGAACAACCCACACAATAAATTAATACTTGATGGTTCCTTTAAGTTTTCTGACTTAAAGAACAACTTGCTGCTTTGCGATCAGTAACAATAAAATGCTGAGTTTAAACAAAGCGATCTCAACAGATGTTAGACAGGGCAGCAGCCCAGCTCTCCGAAGTGCTTTGTGTTCTCAAGCCCAGGATCAAGAGTGAGGTTCCTGCAGCAGCTGTTTGTTTGTTTTTCATTTCCTTATGTTTGGATGGAACATTCCATGGGTCCTCTTGTTATAGGCTACATTAATTATTGTGTAAATGTTTTGTACTCATCAGAAAATACATAGAATATAGAATTAAACATGGATCTAATCAAACAAGCCATAAAACATGGTTTATACACATGCAGGTTACATGCTGAATAGAATTTTACAATGTTTTCAAAGTCTTTGCCAAGAAACTGAGAAACTGCACATTAATGATATACAACGTTGATGCTGATTAAAATGCCTTTTATTCCAAGATTAAGTTAAGGGGAATCAGTCTAATTATTATTATATAAATAATAAGTGGTTTTGAAAAGCAAAATATAATTCTCTGGGGAAAATGGGGCACTGTAAAATAAGAGATATGAATATTGGTATTCCTTTTACAAATTAGATTTTTTTTTGTATTTTCGGGGTCTACAAGATGTTCAGGGCCTTGCTACTGGACTGAACTTGTAGTGATTCTCCTGCTTACAGCCTCCCAAATGCCAGGATTACAGCACCCCCCGGGGGGGGGTTGGCATGACAGGCCCAGAGATCTAACCTATGTCCGCTGAGCTTGCTTGCAGGTGCTTTAATTCGCTTAGCTATTTAGATGAATGAGAATTTTAGTTAGCTTTTCTCTCAGTGCTTAAAATTTATACCTTTTCTCCCTTTTCTTGCAAGGGGAGGTATAGAAGTACAGGAAACCAAGACCTCCCCTTTCCTGTAGGCAATTTTGATGTCTGCATGTTCAGAGTCCCTCAGTATGGCTTGGTGTGTAGTATCCTCATGTGAGTTAGACTAATTTCTTGTGTGATATTTTGGGCAGGAGGTACTTAGAAATAGCAATTAACTTCGTTCCCATGAAAACAGAAGCTGGAGCACCAGTGTCGGTGCACTATTTTGTTTTGGTGCTTAATGTTATTCATCTACCACTATGTGCTTTTCTGTCCCCTCTTGTGCATGAACTCTACAGGTGATTCTTTACTACAGAAGTAGAACCTGGCTCTGAGGTTTTGAGGAAAAGAATACAAGGCCACTCACTCAGTATAACTTATGCTTCGGTAGTGAACCAAGGGTAATAAAATACACTCAAGTGTCTGCTTCCAAAACAACAAGTGGAGCTGCTACTTACCAGACATGTCTATTAATAGAGAAGTGATATGTAAGCACAGGTACACATGGTATAGACATAGATAGAGGTATAGGTATACACGATATAGAGGTACAGGTACAGATATAGATATATAAATAAATAAATATAGATGATGTAGATATGCTCCAACGATGAAGGCATTCATCCCTGGAATTTCTAGAATTCTACTTTTGAATCCTGATTCTGCCTTGAAGTACTCTATGACCTTCGTTAAAGTTATTTTTTGCTCTTCAGTTGATTTTCACTAGAATGAGCTGACTAACACTTGCTTAAAAATTGCTTTGAAGATGAAGTAAGGAAATGCTCAGAATCTTCTCCTACCACCTTCTGTATACTATGGGTTCAATAAATGCTGGCAGTCATACTGTTTTACTAATTACAGTTTTCCAAATTAAAATATCGCCAACACTTCACACTGAAAACCTAAAGGCAATTTATCTATTGCTTGATTCTAAGTGAATTCTGAGAATCTTAGAGTCTCTGGGAGGAGCCGTAGTGATGGAAACCCTCAGATTTCATTCACTTGCTCCTGTTTCCCAGGGATACTTTGCATAAACGCCTCACAGAGGGTAGAGTCTGCATAAACATCAGCAGAATTTTACCAAGCTCATCACCACAAATCATTTTGATGTAGTGTAGATGGAGCTAAGGAGCTAAGATGAATTTGTAACTTTTTCATGAGATACCTTGAGTTGTCATTAAAATGTGTCTTTATTGGTTTCGCTATTCTTACCCTTATCCTAAAAACAGACCAAGGCAAATATTTTTTCGTAAGCTGCTTGGTGACTGGAGCTTCCTTTCAGGAGTTTTCTATATCGCTGACTGGCACACCTGCTTTAAAACAAGGAACCTTTAGCATTTGGCAAGTTTGGTATGCAGCGGAAGGCAAAAAAATCAGTATTTAAATCATTTAGACTTCTGCGCACGTAAACCAACTACACGGCACTACTTTTACCAGCTAGGATAATAATGTAAATTCTGGCACCCAATACATATTTTATAAGTCATAAACGCATTTTCAATTTGTTTTGATATGCGAGCAAACAACACACTCTGTATTAAGACACCTGGTACACAGTTTAAGGAAGCAGCGACCCCTCGGCAGAGATCCGCAGTCAGAGCACATCGGGGCGGCGATCAATTCCTGGTATCATCATTTAAGAGTGTGGTTGACAAATTAGAATTCACCCGAAGAGGTGTGATCAGGGTGTTGATGGCTTCAACAGCTGAACAAGAGGTTTTGAAAGCTAAAGTGTTTAGGCTTAAAGGGAGAGGACTAAAGGAGACAGGACTGTTTACCTGGAATGTTTGAAGCTCTACCATACAGAATAGAGATGAAACTTGCCATTTTCACTGTAAAAATAAATAAATAACACTACCAGTGCTTCTTTTTTAATAAACCCTATGTAAAGCACTTCTTCTACTACCTAGAGCTGTTGAACTTTAAATGAGTTTTTTGTAAGGCATCCAAAGTTCGAAGAGACGTGACTAGTGGTCCCCCTGCCTGGGATGAAGAGAAAGGAATTTCTGAATTAGCTAGTAGCTGGACTAGATCTGGTCTCACTGAAAGCCTGCTATTCCATCATACTAAGTTTCACAAGCGATTTATTACCAGTGTGTTTAAAATTCTTTTGATCCTTTGGATTTCTATTGAGTAGGACCAGCGTGATCATTAGTTTTCAGTTCAGCCACTCCTTGCACTGACTTTTGCGCTATGCCATCTATCGGATAGAGAGATGCATTTCACTGGGGGAAATGATTCACAGGGGCAGCTTCAGGGCTGTGGAGCACAGCAGAAGGAGCGCAGATCCACAGCTTGACCTCCCAGGCAACAGTGAGCCTGCGGTGGGTCCGCTGTGCGTGCTCCGCTAACCAGCTGGGCTGTTTCCTCTCAGGCCTAGTGTTCTTTTTATCCTTGCCATTGAGTAAAATAGTCTCCGGATTTCATAAATTATTCAGAACAAGATTAATTTCAACAAATCAGTATTAACTGCATTTTTTAATTTGAAAGAAATTTTGAAAAATTATCTTCTTTTTATTTTAATAAGATGTAATTCCTATAAAATACAGATAGGTCTCCAAACAAGGAAATGCAGTTTCTAGGCTGTACATAATAAAAAAATACCATTTCCATGGAACCCCAGACTCTCGAAAGTATGCTTTCCAGTCATTTCGTTGTATTTCTAAGTATCTCACAGTATAGATTTTCTTATTATATTAAATAGATTTAATAATTATAGTTGTAAGAGGTTATGCTGGCCAGGATCACAGAGCTAGCTGAGTGATGGAGAGGCATATCTGCCATCTCCCTGTGCCTCATACATTCTCCTGCTAGCGAGTCAGTCTGTCTCTCTTCTACCTCACACGCACCAATGTTTTTATTGTATGTTATGTGTCAGCAATGCAAGGCTGTGCACATAAGAACTGCACTCCTTAATCTTACCCATATGTTTACTGCATGATGTTGGGCAAATTATTTCTGAAGTGCTGGGTATTTTATGTCTAAAGGGAAAGAAAATGCTCTTTAGGATTTGTTTTTCTTAAATAAAGAATGCAGGAAAAGAAGATATGTGAAATGCATTTTTCATGTCCTATAGTAGGCATACAGGATTTATTTAAGTACTACCTTTTTAATTCTAATTATTCCACAAATTCAGTAAGTTGAAATAGGCTTTGTGAATTGTGTTTTAAGCACTTTGTAGAAAGCCAAACACTATTTTTAAAGAAAAAAATATTAATTTTTTGTTAATAACAAGAGAAAGAGTAAAATGTTACTAAATACTATTTTCATACATTGGTTGACAATGTCCCCAAAGTCTGATAACTTTTATGCATGTATATTAGTGAAGAGTTTGAGAAAACAAGTATTCTTATGCATTGGCTCAGCAAGCATGAAATATATGGGGTCTATTGGCAGGGCCTGCTACAATTATAAACACATATGAACTTTGATATGCAAATTTCATTTCTATAACTTAACAGACATACTGGCACATGTAGGCTGTAGCTGGGCTCATGAGTATTCATTAAAATATTATGCACTAGGAAACACTGTCATATCCTTAGATGCACCAAGAAGGACTATGGATAAGCTCGCTAATCATCATGCCGACGGGCATGCTGCTAATTCCTACTTTTCTTACTAAGTACTGCTTTCTCTCAGATATGGTTTTTCCATGTATTGATTCATTTAGTTCTCAAAAACAATACACACTACCTTGTGAAATAGGAATATTATTATAGTTTCACTGATGTTAAAGATCGGAAACGGAAGTGTTGCTTATGCAGCTTGTTCAAGATTACAACAATAAAAAAGATTATCACAAGAGTAGTTCATGACATCAAGACTGGCTCCCTGTTAGTCTAAATTACTGTGAACAAACGTGGGTATGCCCATTCAACAAAAGAAAACTTTTGCTGAATTATAATGCTCATATAACTCTCCACAAATTATACATACCTTCAAGGAAGGTATGTGTTAATAGAATTAGCTTCAGATTAGGTTAAATGAAAACTGTATTTTTCTTATACCACATGTATGGCATACCAGCTCTTGTATAAAGTGAAGACAAATGTATAAGGCTTATCCATATTGTACCTGTTCATGCATGTGAATACATGTTACCTATTATAAAAAGAAGTGTGGAAATAAAGAAAATGAACTAGTGTGAAAAATATGGTAGTGACTGTTCCAAAATTTTCTATTCTTCTATTAACTTTATCAGATGAAATGACTATTAAGGAAAAAAAATCAACATTGCTACATGCAATAACTAAATTAAGATAAATATTTGTGATTTTTAGCAATGGGAACACATCTGTGGCATTCAATTAACAGTTGTAGTTTAGAAACAACAGCTTTAAAATGTATTCAGAAGTGCAGAGGATTTTCTGGAAGAGCAGAATGGAGAAAAGACAATGAAAGAAGAGACCGGAGTGTGGAGAGCTCATTCGGATGGGTCATCCGCACGCAACTCGTTTCTGACAAACAAAAATCAAAGACACAATACAGGCAAAGGAAAAGAGCTGAAATTATGTCTGTCAGAGTATTTCAGATACATGGATTTGAGAAAATTATTTACCTTAAAATCATAATCACTCCTGTGCAAATTTCAGCAGTAGTGTGCTTGCTTACTTTACTGTCATATTTTGGGGTTTATATAAAACAATGATTTTGGTGACTATATATACAAATACATTTATTATCTGACACTAAGTTATCTTATTTATTATTTATTTATTCATTCATTTATTTATAATGTTAGGAAAGGGTCTACAGGGTGTTCAGGGTCTCACTACCAGATCAGACTCGTAGAGATCCATCTGTTTACAGCCTCCCAAGAGCTGGGATTTGAGGTGCACACAACCACCCCCAGGCTCAGTTGCCACCTCAGTGCACCCCGGAGGTGAGGTAGGCATGGCAGGCCCGGGGATTGAACTCCCAGCCCCTGTGCCTGCTTGCAGGTGTTTTAATCTGCTGAGGTATTTGGCTGGTCCTAAGTTATCTGATTTAAAAGACAAATAACTTTTCTAAAATTTGAATAATAATCTCACGCTTCTGATATGACTCTAGTAAGGTATTCAAGACCTCCTGTTCAATCGGGCAGTTTTCCAGCATGCAGAACCTTCTGCCTTCAGTAAGTACGTTACACCGTCCTTTAGCCTTGCCTCAATTTTATTCTTTTTTATTTTCAGCAAATAAAAGAGCAAAACAAAATGGCCTTGCCAGAATCTGCACATTTCATCACATGTACTTTAAAAAATAGTCAGAGAAGAGTCTCCCTTGCTTGTGGAAGAGGAGGAGGAAGAGAGGACGAGAAAGAGAAAAAGAAGAGAACCAAGAGGAGCAGGAAGAGGTGGCAGCGCAGGAGGAGCTGCAGCAGGAGGCAGGGCAGATGAAGGGCGAGAACACCAAGGCAAGGAAAACCGTGCTCGAAGTTCCGACATGAAGCCGAGCATTTGCTATAAGATAATAAGAAAGTCTGTGGGTTTTCCACCAAGCTCCTCCGTTCTCTGAAATGGCAGGTACCCTTTTTAGAACAAAGGGACCACAAACAGTGATCTTCCCTATTTTCTTCGAAAACAGAGTCCTTGGCACTCAAAGGCAGGCAGACCCTCAGGACTCTCCAAAGTTCCTGCTAGGAGTTCAAAGTGGGCCATGAAAGGCGCGCTGTCAATCACACATGAAACACGCTTTCGTGCGCTCTTGGGTGGGGTGCAAATATTTATGCAGCTTCTTGCACTTTTCCTCATTCACTTTCCCTGCAGGGCAGCGGTCCTACACTTCTCGGTGGGGGTCACCCTTTAGGAATTCTGTGAACTTTAACACGCTGCATTAGATTGCTGTAGCACATACTTGATTCTATGCGCTATTTTTGATGCTTTTTTTAACCTTCTCTCATTTCTCATTTTTTCTCCATCATTACTGAACTTCCTCCCCCCCCACGCGGACCAGATGTTCCTCCATCTAAAACAAGAGAAGTCACTTACGTGATAAATAGCAAGTCCCACGTCAGGGTCACAGTCCCCAGAGGCTGCGTCTCACTGATTCGCAGGCTCCTTATCATCCGTCCACCTCACTGAGCGCCCATCTGGGCCTTGGTGTGCGCAAAAGCATTGGACTTGGGACGCCAATTACAGCAGGTTACTTTGGGCCACTGATGACTAGTACGAGATGCTTCTTATGAAGTGGGCAGTACCTCGCACTTTTTTGGGAAATGAAGCAGCAAAGATTTTCCTAAATTAAAACTCCATATGCTTTCTGTTCCATTAAATGGCTAAGCCATAAAAACATGGACCTGTATCTTTTTCCTGTTTAGTCCACATGTAATTTTGGAAGTGTAGTTTTAAGGTTAAAATATCAGGAAATTCTCAGCAGTTCGCTGAAAGTGAATAAAGTGAACCTACATGCAGCCACCTGTGATCTTCGGTGGCCAAGTATTCCAGAAGTGGAACCCAAGGAACTTTTCCTGATATTTCTGAAAGTAGTCATATAGGGCTGACCAGAGAGCTCAGTGGAGTAAAGCACCTGCTTCGGCAGAGCGCAGTAGCTGGCGTTTGATCGTGGGCATGCGTGCAGGCGGCGACCCCAGGGCGTGCTGAGACAGCAATTGAGACTGGGCGTGGTGTCGTGTGCCTGCCCATAATCCCAGCACTTGGGAGGCTGGAAACAGGAGAATCCCTATGAGTCCCATCTGTGTAATGAGACCCTGTAGACTATCCTAAATTAATAAAATTCAATAAAAGGAAAAAAATAGTTGTGCCTTAAGACATTTCAATCCTATTGGTTATATGAATTTCCTCAGTTAAAATATTTCAGATATTTTTAGCCCCAAGAAATTTATTTTGCCATTAACAAAAAAATAGTCCCAGGGAAGATACATAATTTCTCAAAGCCACACTGCAAATAGTGAAAGAGAATCTTTTTTCCTTCTTTCTTTCTTTCTTTCTTTCTTTCTTTCTTTCTTTCTTTCTTTCTTTCTTTCTCTTTCTTTCTTTCTTTCTTCCTTTCTTTCTTTTTTGCACTAGGAATCAAATTCTTGACCTTGTGCTTGACCAATGTAATATTGTGAACATGCTGTTATGCACCTTCTGAAATCAGGTTATATACTAGTTTGATCATTAATGCAACTTCAAAAATAAAAAAGAAAAACACCCATGCAATATACTCTCTATACAAGGTAGGTTGCATAATACATTTTGGCAAATTAATGTCATAGAGGACATTTTAATTGTTTCATTATATTTAGCTAATGAGAACTGCAGAAATGTTAATGTGTGTCATAATCATTAGGCAAGAGCATACATCATACTACTAACTTTTCTAATATCTTATTTTATGTATCTGACATTCAAAAAAATTCAATCATTTCTCTTAACCAAATAAACTTCTATGTAATTTTAGCTGTTAATAGGTAATTCCTCAGGCATATTTTTTTTTTAACATGACTTGATGTTAGGCCTGGCTCCATGCAAAGCAAGTATTAATCCAGGGAGATAGCAAAGAAAACTGATGTCTTTCTCTTGTGGGACAATTTGCCAAAACAAAAATTTTTGATATCTTAGTCAAAAGATAGAAAACCTTGATGACTCCAGCAATGGGTCGAACAGTGCGGTGAAGGGAGTTTGCTGCCTGGGAGAGCATATGACAGGCAGCACAAGCAACAGGAGGAAAGTCACAGTCCCCAGGAGACGCTGAGTCACCTTGGGAGACGGCTCTTGCTCTTCACCAAGGTTCGGCAAAACAAAACGAAACCAAAGATGCCCTAAGAGCACGATGCTCGCTACCAACCTGTTCGTGGGCTCACAGCCCGCTTTCCGAAGCACCTAATGTTTGTTTTGCTGTTCTTCAATTGCATTAAGCTTCTTCATCTACCAAAATTTCCTGCTTTTTATTCATGAGCTTTCAGCAGTGAAAACAATCGGTGTTCAGAGAGGTCACCTGACACTTGTAAGTGTTGGATTTCAACCTTTCAGACATTGGTTCAAGATTTTACTTCCCACTCCTTTAAATCACTAATCTATTTCTAAAATAAAGTAGAATCAAGACAGATTAATCTAAGTAACTGCATTTTATTCTCTCAGATTCATCAGCCTCAATAGTAATAGGCTATTGAGATGCAGCAGCTGAGTGACGGACAGGATTTCTCTTCTTTTCAAAAAGATGGGGAATCAATGATCAGATGCATGCCTCTTCGTATATTATGTGTGTTGTTAACCTACTGATGACTTAAATCATTTTCCTTGTATGCAATTTTCCACATAGCTCAAAAGTACAGGTGCAACTCTGAACATAACGTTGACACATTTATGTTGATAGTACTTAAGAATTCAACTTATAATTGCTCACAAAATATATGCTGCCCACTAGACTTCTGCTTGCTTTTATAATATATACTTAACTAATCTAAGCCAATCAATCCATACATAGGGTTGGTATATGTACAAAACGGAAAAGAAATATCATTGCCTTCTTTTTCAACATTTTATGTCATACTTTGACCATCTAAGTTCTGCATCACAAGTGAGGAACTCAGAAAAGTGAGGCAAGAAAGGACGCACTGCCAAGTTTCTAAAAAGCTCCACACACCTACATTCAAGGGTGTAGAGCACAGTAGGCTCTTACCTGGGGGTGTGTGGCAGCACTCACGCCACTGAAGATGTGACCATTAGTTATGTGGCTTCTCTAATCAAAAAAGTGCAAATACACTTCCTGGCCTCAAAATTCTGATGGGGAGAAATGAAATCTCACTGACACTGGTGTCCCTTAATGCCAGGGATGAGCCCCTTACATCTGTAAAGCACTCTGTTCTCGCCACTCATTGAGAGGTAGCTGGCTCTCAGCTGCTGGTGTCCACAGGAGAATCCAGTTTCAGGCAGACCTGCAAAACCTTCAGGGTGTCAAATATCCCTTTCCTCAGATGCAGTAGGAAATGGGCCTCCTCCCCTATTAAGTGCCTTTCATTATATTTCTCAGAAGAAATATTTTGTTTCCAGAATTCTCCTCCTTTTCAGTAGCAAGGTGAGGTTTCACACCTCCATTTCAAGGCCCACAGCAAAAAAGGAAAAGTGAAAAGGGGGACAAAGGCCACGTCATCTTAGCCATGACATTTTCCTTCTATTTCCTCTTGGTCTTGTGCACCAAATAGCTCTTATCTCCTAAAAGCATCCATGCCCTATTGATACACTGTAAGTGGGACATTCAAATTATATTAATTTCCGATTGCTTTCTAACAGACATAGCAGCTGAAAGCCCCACAGACATGCACAATAATAAAAATTATCGTCTCACAGTTTCATACAAAATGACTAAAATCATTTCATCAGAATGAAAGAATAGCTTTCATTCTGGATCCTGTAGGGGAGGCTTCATTTCTTTGTTCATTTTGATTGTAGGCAGATAATAAGTTTTTGTTTTAAAAATGAGGTTTCCAGCCTGCTGAGCAGCCAGCCAGTGGCCATGGCCAGCTTCGAAGGTGGTCGCCTTTCAGAGCTCATGGGTTCATCCACATTGCAAGCCAGCAGAGACCCATCAAGTCTCCTGAAGGTTTTAACTTTCATCTTTTTCCAAGGTCATATCACTCTGACACCCTTGTTACCTTCACCTTCACATTTACATAAGACTGTGCCCAAGTGGATACTCCAGCACAATCCCCACCTCAAAGCCCTTAAACACTATCACAGTCCTTTCTGTTATATAAAGTAATATATTTACAGGCTTTGGAGATAAGGACATGTGTGTCCTCCTTTTAGGGAACATAATTCACACTACTATATATATCCATATCAATATAATCCTTAGTCAGTCTGTATGTAAATTCACACAGGGCATTCATTAGTCACCAGTTCTTCAAATAGTTCCAGAATTCCAATTTGAATAAATTGCTGTGATTATATTTGAAATAATGAAATTATAACCTTGGGGGAAATCACCATGGAAAAGAAATGAGGAATGTGCGGATAGATTCTTTGCTAAGCCGGGGGATGGCTGCACAGCTTTCAGACAGAAGCAAGAGTTAGCAGATTAAATCATAACGCAGGAGAAAGAAGGCTCTCATTGAAAATTCTGACAGGCTTCCAGCAGCAGGACTGCAAGCCTTGCAGTCACTGCTATAATAAGAGCACATACCTTTCCATATCTAATGGCATTTTGTGGAGTTTCAAGCAGGGAGACCCTGAGATCTCCGTGGAATGTACATCAGTGTCAAAAGTAAGAGTTAAACTTCCAAATAACTTCAGTAAAAATTAAAGTGATATTTCTAAGCCTAGCACATACAGACACAAATTAGGTCCATATTGTATGCAAGCTGCATGATGGTAATATTCTGCCAAACAAGAAAATGTCCTCTTTAAGTAGACAGCTATGTTTCTTAGTTTGTTGAGCTAAAAGAGAAGAACAAGGCACAACAGAGTTTCAATCAAGGGGACATAAGTGACACTATTATATTTATGTCATTTTTGAGATGTATACAACTCCACACACATTCTGTGGATGCATTGATGCTAAGACATAGAGAAAAAGACGTGTATTTATTTACAAATAAATGTCACTAATGTCTAATGACATGTAGTCTCCAGAAGCTGAAAATTTTCCTCAAGCTATTAAATCGTTTGATGTTTAATGTGCACTAAACAATATTTGGGAGGGCATATGTTTCACTGGCTTGCTTTTTCTAGAAAAAAAAAATCTAAGCTCTCATTTTTAGTCATCAGTGTAAAAAGAAAAAGAAAGAATAAAATGTATGAATAGTTTAAGGGAATACAGGACAAAAGAATACTGTGTTTTCATGACATAGAAAAAGGTAGTTTTCACAAGATTACCTTGGTATGCTGAAATTCTTCATCAACAACACACACAGACGAAGAGTAAAGACACTCGCACACTCAGAACGACCCACTGCAGTCTGAGTGATAAGCACGTTTGTATTGCTTGTTTTATAGTGCAAATGATGACACATATGTCAGAACCCTGTGTGCATGCTTCAGCAGATAACACAATGAGACAATTAGCAGTGATACCTAGGAACGCATGACCCATCCCAGATACTCCAATGAACAATGCATTGAGGTTGTTGCTATTAGTATATGTGAGAAATAACAATTGTCTAAGTGACTAATATTCTTATATGCCCAGTAAAGTTTGATTTTCACATGTTAATTTAACCTTTCCTGGTTGGTATAATTTGTACTAGATTCAATAAGTAGGTGATTGAATCAATTTTTGTGTTTGCAAAGAATTGTAATGTCATTTTAACAAGTCTTGTTTTGGGGGTCACGCAGAGAAAATTCATTTTATTTATTTTATTATTTTTTTAATTTTATTTTTTTATAATTTTATTGAGAAACAAATAGCAATGAGACAGTTTCAAAACAAATTAGTAGGACAGTTTCAATAATTAATACATTGCACACTGTTGACCATTTTGTATCTGTATATACAAAATGGGATAGATATATAGCTACTTTCCCCCATCTCAGTGAGAAGAAAGTCTCGTACTAATACTCGTTGGACAGAATACCATGTCTGCATCTTGTACCATGAACAAGCACGGTAAAGTCCTTGTTCTTGAAGGTCTTGATGCGGTGGGAGAACATTTATTTTATTTTATTTATTTTTTTTGAGGACATTTATTTTAATGAAAAAAATGCAGCGAGCTAAAACAGCTGAGTTTATATACTGTTCTGTGAATCCTTATTATTAATTATTATTTTTTTTTGTATTTTTAGTACAGGATCTAAAGGTCTTACTACACAGATGAGACTCAGAGTGATCCTCCTGTTTGCAGCCTCCCAAGCCCTGGGATTACAGGCGTATGCCACCATGCCAGTCTTATTCTCCTCAGTGCATCCTGTGAATGGGGCTATTCCATGAATTCTGAGTGAAAGGTTGCCAGTTTGTGCTTGAGTGATTGAAGACAAGAAACGCTCCAGAATGTCTCCTGTAACACCTTAAAACAAAATTGGTCTTACCTAAAGAGTCATTAGCATTTTGGAAGAAGAGGGACACAGGACCTTCTTATGTCCTGAGGATTTTCTCTCGGTGTTTTTCCCTCAATAGCAATCACTTTAATCTCTCCTTCACGCACAATATCAACTCCCTCCACCTTGGTCAATCTCAGCTCTGCCTAAATTCAACAAGGCTCCCTTCTCTGTGCCTACGCTGCTGGGCTGGCTGTACTGAACCTGGAGAGACTCCCACTGCCTTGTTGGGTCACTAGGGATTGGCTCCAGTGGTTTTGGTGGACCCCTGTTGTATGCATCTCTCCGCTTCCCTGGCCTCTCCTGTGTAGTCTCATGTCTGCCTGCTTCGCACTGCTTAACTCCTCATGGCTGTGCAGCTCACCCCACCTGCAGTCCTCCACTCTTGTCTCGATCATTGCTGCCGTTGTCGCATTTACGCTCCTGACATCAGCGACAGCTCAATGATGCCTCAAACATCGTTTCACCACCAATCCAGATCTCCTCACTATCAATCTGTAGACTGGATGCTGTCGTTTTAATATTCTACTTAGATTTTCAAACAGGATCATTACATCGTGTAGATCCTGAGCTTCTCTCTAAAATATTCTCTTCCAATGGTTTTCCACAACTACTATCTTCTTTCCATGTTCCAGGCCCACAGACTCGAACTCATCTTTGACCTGGCCCTTTTCAGATGTCCTATAGTTTGAGTGTCTGTACATTCCTTTGGCTTTTCTTCTGAAATACATCCAGAGTCCCACCAGATGTCCTCACCTCTGCTGCCCCTACTCAGGTCCACGGCATCTAAAGACTGGATGATGCATTCTTCTAGTCTGTCCTGTCTTCTGCTCCACCCCCAGCCTATTTTTAAATCACAGTGATTTGAATGTTGAATCATAAATCAAATCATACTTTTGCTCAAAGCAGTCTAGTGACTCCCCATAATGCTGGTGCCGAAATGTCAACATTAATTGCAATAGTCTGAGGCCCTACAGTTCCTGGCCCTTCCCCTCTCCTTCAGCTCTGCTCTTACACCCTCTTGATGCTCTCTGAACGTGCCAGGCACGTGCGTGCATCAGGGCCTTCCAACTTGCTCCCTCATGTCCCACACGCACACAATTCATTCTTCTGCCACCTTCAGCTCTTGGATCAAATATGCTATCTAAAAATTATAGCTCCATTATCATTCTTCCTTTAAATGTAATAGCATTTATTACACCTAAGACTATACATTTTATGTAATTATCTATCTAATTTTATCCATTCTAACAAGAAAACAAGTTCCATCAGATTAGATTTCTGTTGGTCATGCTCGCAGCTCAGAAACTAGAAGGTTCCCAACAAAACAACACATCCGCGCTCAGAACAGACTGTGGCCTTTTGCTGTTCAGAGATGAGCGCGCATCTGAGAGAGTCAGCCAAGCGCTCCTTTCCTGTTTCCTTTTGCCACAGTCCCTCCTGCAGTGTCTGTGCCCAGCACTCACAATCTTTACACACCAGACTGAGAGCAGCCGTGAGCCCGAGGGAGCCAGCAGGAGAGGGGCAGCCGCACCGGAGAAGGAGGGCCCTGCGCACTGCAGCGAGGGACGTCACGAACACTTGCTTCTTAGGGCCGGCCGGAGCTCAGTTACCTGCCAAAGGGCTCTGTGTACTTCAGTATTACAGCAATAGTAGTAAAAATTCTTTCAGGATTTACCCATAAATATATATATATATGCTCTACCTCTATGTAATGTATATTAAATGCATGCTCATTATGTTAAGTATCTTAAGTCCTTGGGTATAAAAATGTATTAATTAGACATAAATAAAATATTTTAAAGTATAAGAAATGAAACAAAACTATTTAAATATCTAATTAAAGCTTAAAACTATTTCACTTTCAATAATATATAGCTACATTTAGATTTTTAGCATTTTTATGACAAGCGATACAAGCAAATACGCTTTTGTGTTTTTTTAAAAAAATCTTAGCTTAAATGTCATTATATGTTGTCTATTTGTAGGCTCATTTTGTTTTAATAGTCATAATTAATGATTTCCACAGATGAAAAGAGATACCACGCAGATAAAAGATTAACCCCACTCTTCTTATTACAAGAATCACAACAGTGGCTGTGGTACTAAATTATGACACTAATTTTTCAGTTCTATTACTTAAGGTTCTGGTTGAAATATGGCCGATGAATTTCCTTTTGTAGTGTCTGAAAATTATTTTTAAAGTGACATTTTAACATATTAATGAAAAGGATCAAAGCTCACTGAGACCTTATATTTAGAAGACCTTAAAAATAAACGACCTAATCTTATTTTCTAGGTCTGATGTATAGATGAGAGAAACTGTGGTTGACAAAGCCACACTGATTTAAGCTACAATATTAAATAATACTAGAAATTCTTGAAATAATTGTTTCAAGGAGTGTCTGCATAGTAGAACTGCTTTTTCCTGGCAATTTAGCTCTCATTCATTGACCAGGTTCACTGCAGCTCCTGTTTTTCTTCGTTTTACTTTATTCTATGAAGGGAAAAGCTCTTACTAAGTGCACTGGTAATTGCCAGTGCTTTTTAAAATCTCTATTTGGACTTGTATTTTTTTTTTTTTACTTTTATTTTTGGTGGATCCAGGGATTGAACTCAGGCCCTCATGCTTGTCAGAGAAGTGCTTATTCCTCTGAGCCATCTCCCTGGCCCCAGGACTTGCATTTTTAATACTATCTTTAGCATAATTTTTTGAAGGGATATTTTTGGTCATTTTTTGAGTGAGAATTTATTGATTTAAAAAAATTAATGATGTAATTCATAAGCCAATCCTGTTAAAATCAAGGAACAATATTCTACATGTCAAATCAATTAGCCAGTGATATCACCACTATAAATGTCCTTAATTTATAAGTGCTATTTTCCCATCAGAATATCTTGAGCATGTAACTCCAGAGAGTAGGTCAATTTCAACTGACCTCAAACTCAAACTCATTGTGATCCTCTTACTTCAGCCTCCCTAGTGCTGGGAATTACAGTCATGCACGTCAATGCCTGGCTGCCCATACATTTTGACATGCATGCTATATGACATTTACTATTTTATCTTAATAGAAATCATGAAAACAAAGTTTCACAAAATTCTTGAAGTAATAAAAATTTGGGAAAACATTAGTATATGTAGGTGCCATTAGCACTGTACTGCCCTCAGGTAAATTTGATGTCTTACATATAAATATTTAATAGTATTAGCCATTCAAAACAAATATGATGAAATGATATCATCAAATGTAAAACATACATCTGTCAAAGCATCTGTAAAAAACATCTTTCCTTATTATTTAATTCAAAAACGAAGTGTGGAAAAATGAACAATACTAACATGCTTTTTTTTAAAAAATTTATTTATTTATTACAGTGTCTCGCTGCACATCATGGACTCTTTTTTGTGGGGGGGCGGGGTCAACTCAGCCTGCCCTGGGGGAGGGCCTGGCATGGCATGTGGTGCTGGGGATTGAACCGTGGTTCCTGAGAGCTTGCCTAAGCTCGCCAAAGCAGGTGCTTTAGACTACTGAGCTATCTTGCCAGCCCCTGACATGCTTTAAAAGCATAATAAGTTTTCTTTGATTCAAGTGCTTTTCATGTTTGGCTCATCATAACTCTCTCATTTATTTTATCCATGACTAGATGACAATTTTATAATAGCCAGGATTTCTCCATTATAATCAATTTTCAGAAAGGAAGAACTTGTATTAGAGATTTAATGAATGTTACTGAAGAATGAGAAAAATCATTATTTTTAACTTAGACATTATTGTTATTTTATATTGCAGAGGGACTTCACAGCTAATTTATACATTTTCTCCAACATTTTAACAACTAAATATAGTTGCACAACTTTCAATGAAGTCTTTATGATTTTCATGACTATACTGAATATATATCAAACATTTGAAGTGAAGATTTATAAATGCTATTGAATAAGCATTTATTAATAGCTATTTTGTCAAAAGCAGCACCTAGGAAGAAGGTTACCAAAGGTGGATAAAACATTTTTCTCTCCAGGAACAACTTCAAAGTACAGAGAGTAGAAACACTGCAAAATGTGTATTGTTCTCAATAAAACATTCCAACTGGAATATTATTTTAGCGTGATAGGAAATAGGAGTATATTCTTACTTTTGATACAAGAAAAGTTAATTGAGATGCTTCCAGTGGTAATAGCAACTCTACTCTTAATGTTACCTAAAATAATGAGATTAGGGGTATTTATTTATTTATTTATTTATTTGGTACAGAGTTTCACTAATGAAGCTCAGATTCATAGTGATTTTCCTGTCTCAGCCTCCTAGCACTGGGATTATAGGCATGGGCCACCACGTCAGGTTTCAGGGGCCAGCACAGTGTAGGGGCTGGCACGGCATGTGGTAGTGGGCATCTAACCTGGATCTTCATTCTTGCCAGGCTGCTAAGGCATCTCACCAGCCTGAGACTGGCTGTGTTGCCTCTATCTAGTTTGTACTCATTATTCAGAGTTTTAGTTTGGATTCATTACTTGCAGTTTCTCTGCATCAAGTTCACCATGACTGCTATGGTGATGAAACATTGAGGTCTCTGTATTTAAAAAGACTTAACAATGAATTTAGGGAAATTTAAGTAACAGGAGCCAAAGGCTGTGTAGGCTTTGGGGTGTGCAGGTTGGGCTACAAGTGGCCTCCCCTCTCCTCTGCATACCTTTAAGGAACAAAGCAAGAAAGGTATTTCTTGAGTCTGCCAACTTTACAGGAGTTAGTTGGAATTCCAACAGTTGGCTATTGACCCAAGTGTGTATTTTCCCAAGGGATCTTTGAGAGATGTTTTGAAACTTTGCAAGATCATTTGCATGTGAACTTCAGAATTATCTCTCCAAAACATAGAGGCTGGGTTGCCATGGGCCTATAAAACCCAGACTGTGTAAGTCCATTAATGATAAGCAAGAATAGATTACATGGCATGGCTTCTGAGAAGGTCTAATTTGGATTAAGTTGCTTCATGATTTTGCATGGAAAACCTCTGAGAGTTTCTCAGCTCGATCTTCCAATGGTCTTGCTCCAGAGGAAGCAATTCTTATGGTACAAACATGGTATTTCAAGTAAGAGAAAGTTGAATGTGCTTATAACTTGTAACAGACAATTTTCACGCAAGGGCCCATGGCTGTGCTGCCAGAACAAAATGCTTTGGGAAGAGAAATGTATAGCTCTTTGGTGGCCTTTCCTGTGTGACCTGTTGATATTCATTTCTTTCATTTAAAGGAAAGTTGAACTCAAGAACACTGAGTTATCATCTCACCCCAGAAAGAATGACTATCATAAAGAAATCAACAAACAACCAATGTTGGAGAGGATGTGGGGAAAAGGTGGGAATGTATATTGGTACAAACTATTATGGAAATCAGTGTTCAGACTCCTTAAAAAACTAGGACTGGTAATCCCATACAAGCCAGCTATCCCCCTACTGGGAATTTTCCTGAAGGAACTGAAAACATCATATCATAGTGATATATGTGTACCTATGTTTATAGCAGCACAATTTGTGATAGCCAAATCTTGGAAACAACCAAGATGTCTGTCACATGACGAATGCATGAAAAAGATGTAGTATTTTTATGTAATGGAGTATTACTCAGTTATAAAGAAAAATAAACTCAAAGCCTTCATATTGAAGTGGATGCAACTTGAAGATATAAGTGAAATAAACCAGATCCACATGTGTAAATATCATATAGTCTCCCTAGTATAAAAACCTAAAAGAAGAAATATAAATAGAAAGGTATAACACAATTAAAAGGAAAGGAGAACTTGAGGATTGGACAACGAGGAGAGGGCAAGAGAAAAGCTGAGAAACATGACAAGGGCAAAGGTATGCATTTATATGCACAAGATGGGAAAGGCAATGATGCTGAGAATCTTCAGCTGGTTTTTGAAACTATCAGTTAGTTGGTAGGATTCTCACACTGACTAACTGTACATGCTGACACCTGTGAGCCAAGCAATTTCACTGAAGATGGCAATGTGTAACAGAAGGTCATGCTTGGAATGCCTGTCAAAATTCTAGTCTTCTAAATGCGTACTTCTTGTCATGACTTACCAATTATGACTATACTGTCTCTCAAGTAAAAGTTTTTTTTTTTTTTTGAAAAAATAAGGGCAATAAGTGAAAAAAAAAGACACAAAAATGTCACAGGACTGTCCTGTTACAATACTGTATATGTTTAGATTTCCAAATTTATGTGTAAAAATATGTAAGTGTTTATTCCTATTTTTTAAATTATTTTTTCTTCATATTCTGTATGCACTTCAAGTTTAACATATCAACACTTGAGGGAAAATACCTATTCCATGTTATGCCTAAGATGTTTGATACTTAGATAGATAGATAGGGTAAATCGAACTGCATATGTTTCAGGGTAATGATAAGCTTCTCTTCTAGAGGGTGAACAACCTAAGTTTGCAGACCCAAAATTAGAGAAAATGAAATGCTGTAAGGTCAGCCAACATTTTGGCCCAAGCCTTTCAAGGTCAGTGAAGACTCAGGACATAGGAGAACCTGTACTGTAACATCATAGAACTCAGTTATGCCCCACATTTTCTGACCAAGGCAATTATGGAGACACAGAGGAATGTGATCAATGATGTAGAGTATCCCTAAGGAGAGTCACATGGAGAGAAAACATTCTCTCAGGCTTTCACAGAGAGTAAATTGGTCAAGCAATAGCCATGACTCATCCACATGGCTGACACTGACAAAGGATCTACAGAGTGTGGTGCAGGGTTTCAGGATAAATCCTGAGGGTACTTCACTGACCTTATCAGATACAATAGCTACTTTTCTTGTATATAGGTCTTGTTTTATCTTGTTCTTAACTATCCAGCAGAAAAGTATAAGTATGAGGTATATAAGGTAAAGCCATATTAATGTGCTGAGCTGTGAAAGGCTCAAGTCAAAAAGTTCTGCAGATAACTCACTGTTATTGTGGACTTCTGGACTGTGTTGGATTATTTTGCTGAATTCACACACCTATAATATTTAAATGTCAATGGAATACCCATACCTGAGAGAAGTAAAAAAAGGGGATGCAAAAGAAGGACCATTTCATATTTGTATAAATGGAATATTTAGGATAGATATACAGCTATTGTTGCTTACTTCAATGAGAAGAAAGACTTGTACTAATAGTGTTTGGACAGGTTATCATGTCTGCTTCTTGTACTATGGATAAACACTAAGAAGATGACAATGTACAATGTATTAATTACTGAAGCTGTCCTATTAATCAGTTTTGAAACTGTCTCATTGCTATTTGTTTCTCAATAAAATAAGAAAAAATAAAATAAAATAATTCAATACAGATAATTACTGAGAGTAACTGAGAGACTGACTAAAGCATGGACATATATGTTCAGTTAAAAAAAATCCATATGTTGAGCTGGGAGATAGCTAAGTAGAATAAGTGTTTGCCTGGCAAGCACAGGGTCCTGAGCTCAGTACCTGGTACTACAAAAAAATCCACATATTACAAACCTTATAGACATATACTGATTATAGAAAACATCCATTGGAACTTGTATGCATAAAAAAGTAACATAGGGACTTGATATTTTTAAAATATATATTTTATCTTAAAAATAGCACTACTTGCATCTACCTACATTTTAAGAACATAATTATACAGCTTATTTCCTTCCCCAAATCTAAATTTCAGAGCAGAGGGAATAATCCATATTTAAGTATAATATATATTTCTGATGATTACAACCTTATAAGTTGTCTCTATTTTAAAGTACTTTCCAGTTACACCATGAAAATAATTTATCATAGACCATCAAAATTTCATTTCATTCTAGTGTTCTTTTATTTTTTAATATCTACTGTATTAGTAAAAATAAAACATTTTTTAAGAATAGTAATGAATCTTATACAGCCTTTCATGATTCAAAATTCACTAGTATATCATGATAAATACCTTAGTTGTAAAGCATATCCTGGAGAAAATGTGCTGTGTATTTTAACCATTAATTAATTCTTACTTGTAACATAATATGATTCATTACATATTCTAGGAATGTAAAACTCAACTTATTGTAAAACTAGCTTGAGGCTATTCAGATAACCATGTATCTCCATTTTCATTGCAAAGAACATCACTTTAATTATAGAGATTAGTTAATATTTATGTAATGCGCCAGAATATGCTCTAGACAGCCTTAATGCATGAAAGGCATGTTTTGCCTTATGGATGTTCTTTTATCCTCAAACTGACAAAAAACAAAGAAGAAATATAAATGATGAAATTTCTATTGCAACAGTGGTATTTATTCTATAGAATGCAGCTGTAGGTCATTGCAGTTGTGTTATCAGAGTTGGTGTTTCCTAGTTATTTTGCAATTATGACTTGTAAAACAAAAGAGTTCCCTCTAATGCATGCTTTCTTTCTTTTTCTCTCTGTATTTTAGGCAAGGGTCTATGTTGAAGGTCTCAACTAGATCTGACTCATAGTGATCCTCCTGTTTGCAGCCTCCCAAGGGTTGGGATTACAGGTACATACCACCACACCCAGTCTCAATTGCTATCTCAGTGTACCCCAGGGGGTGGGGCTGTCATGGTTAAGTCAGCAGACTGGAACCCTGGCCTCTGCTCCTGCTTGCAGGCACTTTAATCCGCTGAGCTAATTGGCCAGCTCTGATGCTTTCTATCACTAGTGGAGCTCTTTTCGCCTTGCACAGTGAGGCCTAGTAAGTTACTATTGTTCCTGCTCACACTGAATAAGTAGCCCACATTGTATAAATAGACATTTACTTAATTCCTGCAGATACTTTTTAGACACCGAAGACATAGAGGGCAGACCTAGGCACAGCTAAGAAGCACTGTGGCAACCATGTACCTCAGGCGTTGCAGAGCACTTCCCACTCTTGCGTACCACCTTCCCAAAAGCCAGAGTGAGATAAGTCGCTGACTGCTCTTCTCTAGGTTTAGGCTCCACTCAAGTCAAACATACAGTTTTTATACTGAATCCATGCTTTACTTTTCTGCAAACATCAAAGAAGAGCGAAGAGCTTAATAATAATTATTATTCAGTTCCTATTAAATACTGAGTGTTTTATGTGCTACTATGTTAATTCATCATGATAACTATATGAAGTAGCAATTACAATCTCTATTTCATAGATAAAGTGGCCAAAATACAAGTTGGAAAAATTTCTCTACCATCTCACGGCTCTTAGCTCCTAAATGCTAAGTTGTCAAATATGAGTTCTGATTCCATTGTCCTTGCTATGAGAAATTATACCGTGGATATGAAGGAAAGGGATAGGTCAAAAACTTTGAAGGTGGGTTAAAATTGTGCTTAGTTTACTTCACGAATTCACTGGAGATTTAAAAAAAACTCTGATATTTAACTCCTTTGACCATAAGCCCTACATAGACTTGCAGGCAGCATTTTATCCATAGGTTACAATTTATAACACAGCTCTCAGAAAACCCTGAACATTTTCAATGAACTCAGAGTGGAGCAATGTTTGAGTTCATTGGTTCTGTATCTCTAAAGAAAGAAATGATACTAAGACAAGTGTTTTCTTTATATTGGCAACAACTAACTTGAAATTATTATTATGTATATTAAAACCCTCCATTTAAAGTTCTTATGTAACTATAACTAAATAATTCTTTCTCTCTTTCTCACTTTCTTTCTTCCTCTCTCTCTCTCTCTCCCCTCTCTTCCATCCTTCCTTCCTTCCTTCTTTCCTTCCTTCCTTCCTTCCTTCCTTCCTTCCTTCCTTCCTTCCTTCCTTCCTTCCTCCCTCCCTCCCTCCCTCCCTCCCTTCCTTCCTTCCTCCCTCCCTTCCTTCCCCCCCTCCTTTCTTCCTTCCTTCTTTTTTGTGTATTTAGGACAGGTATACAGGGTCTCACTACTCAGACCAGACTCATAGTTATTCTCCTCTTTTCAGCCTCTCAAGTGCTGGGATTATAGGCATGCACCACCGTGCCAGTCTCAATTGCCATCTCAGCGTGCCCCGAGGGCAGGGCTGGCATGGCACTTCATACCAGGGATCGAACCCCAGCTGCTATGTTTTGCTGAAGCAGGCACTTTAGTCCACTGAGCTTTCAGGCTGGCCCAATAATGCTATATTTATGGGGAAAAATATAAAACACTAATGAAAGCAAGGCAAGAAGAACCAAATTAGTGGAGAGCTATTCCATGTTCACTGATAGGAAGATTCAATACTGTTTTCAATCTTTCCCAGATGGAAGAATAGATTCAACACATTCCTAATCAAAATTCAAGAAAATTATTCAGTGAATATTATTTAGCATCTTAAATTCACAGTTCACACGGAGAGGCAGATGACGAGAACAGTCAATCAACATTGGAGCAACGTGAACAAAGTTCAAAGACTGACACTTCCCCACTTTAAGAGCTGATATAAGGTAAGGGGAAATCAAACCAATGTAGAAGAGGTGAAAAAAAATCCTAAAACAAATTGATCAGTGCAGCAGAATATAGATGCAGCAATATAGCAACATAAATACATTATTTGGTTTTTGACAAAAGCGTGAAGATATTTCCATAGACGAAAAAAAGTCTTTTAAACAAATGGTATTAGAACAATTGAACAACTACATGCAAGAATAAATCATAAATACAGACAGACATTAAACTCTTCATAAAATTACAGGGAAAATGTATCATACGCCTAAAAGTGAAATGCGAATCTATAAAACTCTTGGAAATTGCATAGGATAACATCTAAATGGACATGAATTTGTGGTTACTTTTCACATACAACATCACAACCAAGAAAATCTGGTAGGTTGGATTTCAACAATACTAGCCATCAAAGTCTCAGAGGGGAAAAAAAAAAAAAAAACAAAAGTATTAAGACTAGAAGAAGCTGAGCCACAAATTGGAAGAAAATATTTGCTAAGGCTGTATCAGCTGATGACTTTTCCTCAAATATGCAACAAACTCTTAAAAATCTCAATAATGAGGAATACAATAATGAAAAATACAATTTCAATGAGCAAATAAATGAAGCAACTCACAAAAATAATAATAAGCAGAAGAAGAAATGCTCGGCACCATAAATGAATAGAGAACCACGAAAGAGAAGGCAGCTGTGACTGCGTCTGGCGGAAGGGCTGCAACCGGCCACACCTAGTGCTGATGGAGACGGAGAGCAACAGCGCCCACTGCTGGGAAGGATGGAAACTGGCACAGCAGAATGCAGGACAGTGTGCGACAACTGAGTTAGTATCTATGATAATCATTTCTTGCAAAATTAATTATGCTCTTACTAAATAACCCAGGAATCGCACTGCTTGGTTTTTATCCAAAGAAGTTGACAAGTCACTTGTAAACAAAAAGCAGCACAGCAGCATTTGTGCCAGATTTACTAATATTTTCCACATTTGGAAGCAAGTGAGAGGCCCTCCTGTGCAGGACTAGATACTTAAACTGGCACGGCCAGGCCATGGAGCACGACCCCGATGCGAAAAGAGCTGTCAGCCCATAAAAGAGCCAGGGAAGACTTTGGTATGCATATGACCACTAAGTGAAAGAAATCAGGTTAGAAGGTGCATCTCAATAATTCCAATGACATGACACCCTGAAAAGCATAATTCTATAGGAATAGTAAAAAGTATCCCATTTTGTCTTTTCATTTAAAACTTTGACATTATGAAAGTCATGTAGGCATTAGAAAACAGATGCTGCTGACGCATCACCGTGTCTGCTCATGGAGCTCACAGGAACAAAAAGACAACGAGATCTTGGACATCATAATAGACACCAGAAATGCTCTAAAATGTGTGTGCTTCTCTTGGAGAGAGTGTTTTGGGATCTGGCAGACTAAACGGTGCTAAGTCAAATATTTAAATTAAAAGCCACAGCTGACCAAATAGTATGGCATCTGTTTATTTTATTATCTTAAAAGGCAGCTGCTTTCACTTAGTGTCTTAATTTTAACCTACCTTGTCAATAAAGCAAAAATAGGTTATCTTTTTAAGCTTTGCATAGAAACATGGGAAGCGATAGGCAGTGAAAGTCAGGAAATCATAAATCTGATGTCTGCCTGGTCTCCAGAGGCTGCATAGCTTTGTCCCAGTGACTCAATCTCTCAAGGTCTCATTCTGCGTATTGTCAACATGCAAAACAGATATAAAACACCCTGGCTTGCGATGGAAGGAATCCACTCCATCCTACTTCCTGCCCTAGCAGATGGGAGGAACACAGAGAGCACACTGTGAAAACTATTTCACACGAAACTCAGTACTAAAACCACTTAACAGAGTACTGCTCAAATTCTTTTCAGGCTTGAAAAATCTTTGTTTTTATGTCAATATGCAAAACCACTTAACTTGCTCCTGTTCCACAAAGAACAGGACTTTTGCCCAAATAGTATTACACAAGCACACAACGCTTGAGCGCTGGACAAGAATCTGGTGGCCCTTGTCTCTGCTTCTGAAAAGAGATGGCCTTGAGTGATCCCACAAGTGTTTCCTTAAACATTGAGAAAATCTAAACAGAGGGTTCAGAAGAAATTCCAACTAAGCGTTTTTTATAGGGTTTCAGTTCTTCCTTTTTTTTTTAAAGAGAGTGAAAATTAGAATTAAAACGAATTCAAGTAATACAGATTTTCACTTAACATAGTAATATGATTTTCACCATATTTGCTATACTGCATAGTGTTGTCTTCCAATCAGTTATTCATATTACCAGATACATGCATGTAAAATTGGAAGAAGAAAAAAATAAAGAAATGTATAAGAAATTTAGAAGAGAAAAAGTACAAACAATTGAAAAAAGGAGACAAAACAAATTAAAGCATTAACTGCTTCTGTGCATAGACCAGTAGAAATGCATAGTGCATTTCTGTGCCTGCAAACCATCCTACTTACAGATATAGATAAATCTCTTCCCTCCAATCAATTTTTCTTCCCTCCTTCTCAATTTTTTTTTTTTTTTTTTTTTTTTTTTTTTTTTTTTTTTTTTTTTTTTTTTTTTTTTTTTTTTTTTTTTGGAACTTAGGATTGAACTCTGGCCCTTGTGCTTGCCGGGGAAGCGCTTATTCCACTGAGCCTTCTCCCTGGACCCCTTCAATTATTTCTTTTCATTAAAAAATAATTCTACCCATATGTTCCTTTGCTGAACTATAAAAACAGAAATAAGAACTTCTCACAGATAGCATTAATTCCTTCACCCAGTAAGGAATTACAGAGCACCTATGCTATCTAAGTCAATGCTTTGGAGTTTAAAAGTATGGAGGTGAAGTCAATCCTGTAGTACCTCTCCAGGAATTATCAATATTCTGAGATTGCAAAACAGAATATTTTTGTGTACTGGTGACTAGGATGGTCTAGAGTGAAGATCTAATTCATTCAGAGTTCAAAGATAGGGCTGGAGATAATGCTCATTGAAGCCAACATTGTGTAGCATAAAGAAAAGGAAAATGTAGATGAGAATCCTAAACAGAAGAAGTACAATGATCTAGAAACCCTGGGAAAGCTTGAAGCATTCATGGACATGTTAACAACTGGAAGGTCAGCTTTCTTCCTGAACTCCAAGGTACCTCCACATCTGCAGTGGCTCTGAGCTTTCGCTATATTCTTATGTCAGTGAGAGTTTGGGCAGGAACATAGGTAACTGAATCCAGGTTTTGTAAAGATCCTCTTCATCAGGTAGGTGAATAATGTTTACAATTGGGAGACTGGAGGGAGAAAGAAAGCCTGATGGCTTTTCCTGTAATCTAAGTGAGAAGTGATTTGGTCCTGCTGCAAACTGCCCAGAGCCTTGAGTCACTTCCACGGCTTTGCTCCAACACACCCTGCATTCTCTGTGGCTGTCCTTATGTTTCACCAGTGTATCTGGATATGGACAATACCTCAGCCGGGAAACATTTTTTTCTTTTCAATTGTTATCACCATAGTCATTTTCCCATACTTCGAAGTGTTATTCTTTTCTTCTTAATAGTCTGCTGAGTGCCTCATTGTATTTGGTGTGAGAAGCACAACATTTTAAATCTGCAGAGGACCCTCCAGTTCACTTTATCTGATTACTTTTGTGCTGTGTTTTATGCAAAATGGAGGTTTCATATGTGTAGACCCGCCAGGCCATGGGGACATCACATAGGCTGCGCTCCACAATGGGAGCAAACTCTTCCGGCTATTGGAACAGCCACCAGCCATCTCCCACTTACAAAGATAACCCCATTGCACTGAAACTGGCATCTCTCTCGTGCCCACTGTAACGAGCCCATTTCTCTCATCCTTTGCCCCAGCCCTACTCCTGTTTTCCCTGATAGCCAGGACAGGGCCTGTCACCTGCTTGAATCATTTTTCTTATTAGTATGTTCTTATGAAGGTTTTGTTTAAGAGCATGTTCTCCCAGTTGATGAGGAATTGAGGTCCTGTGAGTTAAGAGTCTTCTGTGCTAGGAGCGGTCTCCAGTGAACAACTCCTACCATTTTAAGGAAGACTCAGGAAAGCTACCAGGATTGAACCTCTTCCTGACCTCCACATAACATTATGGCCCTGGCAATTTCCTTTCTTCTCCATTCCAAATACTTGTTTATAACAGCACCTTTCAGAGATGTATATATATATATATATATATATGTAAGATGAACTTTCTTCCTTCATGAATGTACACACACACACACACACACACACATACACACACACACACACCACTGTTTATAATGATATTGATGAGAGACTTGGATTTACAAAGTCTTTAGTGGCAAGAGGTTGTATCTTGAGATTTTCATTTTGGCCAAATGTTGGATACAACAGTAAGCCTTTGAATTCAGACAGAAGTAGATGGGACATTATTTAAGCTTGGAAAATTCTAGATGTCTGGAACCATTTGCAGATTTTAACCACCAGTGGATTTTTAAAATTTTTTTTTCAGAACCAGGGATTGAACTCAGGTCTTTGTGTTTGCCAGAGAAGCATTTATTCTACTGAGCCATCTCCTTGGCCCCTTCACCAGTGATTTTAAAAAAGAATCATGGGGCTGGTGAGATAGCTCAGTGGGCTACAAGCCTGCTTAGGCAAATGCAGGGACTGTGGTTCGATTCCCAGTACCACATACTGTGCTCGCTCGCCCTCCCATGTGCTGAGCCAGCCACCTAGTCCAGGCATAGTGGCATATGCCTGTAATCCCAGTGCTGGGGAGGCAGAAAACAGGAGGATCACTACAAGTCTCAGCTGGGAAATAAGACCTTTAACAACAAAATACATTAAAAAAAAGAATCATAAAGGGTGAGCTCTCAGTGTTTTATAAACAATCAGTTAGATGGATCTTAGAAATGTATGTTTCTATGTATTTGCCTATGATTGCAATGGCAAACAGATTTTGTGCTGGACAAAGGACTCCAGAGGACTGGTGAAAAGCAAACTGGACCCCACCCTTAAAAGGTCCCTGTGCCTACAGTTGGATTTCAAAAGCCAGCATTCATGATTTGCTCTGTCATTTAACCTGGCTGTCTTTAAGTAAAAATCTGTTATGCATGAGTCTGGAGTGAAATATCATCCTGGCTGGGATTAGGGAATCAAGCCACCGTGGCTTTCATTCCTAGCATAGTTAACATTTGCCTTAGCCTAAATATCTTCCCTAAATACACAGTTCATGAGCTTTGCACAACAAGGGCAATTTTCTGTTTAAAGAATTCATTCTACTTAGTAATCCTCCTCCAAATATCTGCTAGACAGTGAGATACATCTATGCTCTTTGCATTTTCTACCCGGATAACATAAGTAGTAATACACTTCTGGCAGCGACTGGCCTGGGGACCTTGTGTGGCCTGCAAGATTTTGCTTGTGGGTTACTTGTAGGTCCATTGCATTAGAGGGGGCTTCTCTGCTGGGGACCACTTCAAATGCAGCTCTGAAGGAAACTCGCAGAGAGAAAGCATTTATTCTCAGACCACAGACTACCTCTTAATAGGCTTGGACTGAGGGAAGTCTGAATGGTTTCTTTGTAAATTAAAAGAAACCATTATTATATTCCTGGGTAATATAATACATAGCAGCAGCTCCTTTTCCTTTTCTCTTTCTTAATCTACTTCTACATGTTGGGTTTCCTTCTTTTCTCTTTTTTTTTCTTACTCTTTCTCTCTCTGCTTCTCTTACCTCTTCCCTTCCTCCTTCTTAACATTCTTCTTCTTCTTCCTCTTTTCTGTCTCTACCTCTGTCTGTCTGTCTGTTTGTGTGACTGGCTATCATTTTTTCCCCCTCTGCCTTCTTCCTTCCTTTCCTCTTCCTTTCTCTTTCTGTATGCGTATGGGGGGGTGAGCTTTTGTAACTCTCACTGGAATAAAATCTGACTTTGGAATAAAATCTGACTTTGCACATGGCCCTGTTCATGTTAATAACAGCTACCTCACTAGAGCTTATTGTTTCTCAGGTATCATAATAAATGCCGAACATTTGTTAATGTATTTAATCCTCACAATAACTATGAAGTATTGATATGAAGTATTGATATTATTTCTGTTTTACTCAGGAGGAAGCAATGCTTAGAACAGAAACACTAAGTAACTGTCCTACCCTCTCACAATCACTGTCTGCAATAACTTCCTTTGTTATTGTGTTAACAATGCTGGGATTAAGGATAATTTTTAACCCTAAAAAATGCTGTACATTCTAAGACACCTTTGTTCCTGGATGAAAGTCTCCTTAAACTGGCTTACTACCAGGCTAAGGACAAGCTCCTTAGCACTTAATTTGAGATCCTTACCTCACTTTGTTGGCAGGTACAAAATTATTGTACACCAGATTCTGTCCAGTCTCAGCCACCTGTCAGGCATGTACTCCTAGAAATTACCACCATTTCCCCTAAAACCCCTAAATATTAACCTTCACCTTCAACATCTGAGTTGATACTAAAACTCCTCCATTAATGTGATAATTTCATCAATTTTGTTTGACCAACAGATTTCTCAAGTATTTGTTTAGGAAATGTAGATATCTGGCTAGTATCTACTTATAACCAGAAGACTGTATTTTGTTACTAGAGTAGCCATTCCTCCCCCTAAAACCAAAGATATTACTATACTAGCACTTGGGGATTATAAAGTTTCAGGAATTACTTAATTGTTCGTTTCTGTAAAGCTACTTAATTTTACATGTCTGTAAAAATTTTAAAAATATTTACAGTTCTCTGATATATAAATTGCTAGTCTTTGTAAAGTTTTTCCTGAAATAAAAGGAGTCTACAAGGTTCTTCCAGCAGTAAGGAAAAATAGTGAAATTTAATGTGGGAAATGAAATTTTTGAAAGAACATTTATTTACGTTGACATGTGCCATGGGCATAAGAAATATTTTTCTTCTATAATCTTTTGGAACCAGGAGACCAACAACAATTAGATATTCAAACACTGTAAGCAACAAACACAGAGACAAAAATCTTATGAAAATCTCTCAAGTGCAGCTGTCTAAGAGTGTTCCATCAGGGGAGGAATTTTCCCTCAATGAAGGAAGCGTTATGTAGTAAATATTGCCAGGATCAACACAAGGCATGAGGAGGGCTGCTTCTTGGAAAATGGCTGTAAATATATTCATTGGAGTAAAACAATCATCTGTGCGTAGTCATGCGTGCGCTCTGTGCCCTGGCTGTCAGTGCTGTCGATCTGGAGCTCAGGGGTAATGGCCTCATGATTCACAGAAACTGCTGAAGTGTGTACTCAGGCTTCAGTTTGAGAGACGGGTTCATTTATCACCATAATAAGCTATTACAATTGATAGGTCACAACTCATTGAAGAGACAGTCAGCCTAATTGGCTCAATTCCGCTAGCTCTCGATGTGCCTCAAGGAGATAAGCACCCTTCTTTGGCAGGTAACTTTCAATCACCCAAAACACTACCTGCTTAATAATTCATTACATTTTGGATCAGGGGTCCTATCACCAATCTCCTTTTTCCACGTGGGATCTTAACTGCTTGGAATCTCAGACCCTGGCAACAGAAGGAGAGCATAAGAAAAGCATAGTAAAAGACTCAGCTACCACTGAGGGAATTGACAAGGGGAGGCAGGAATACAAATGGCAGAGTCAGCTTCCTGTAAGAGGTCTTGCTGTGCATGACAGAATTTCTCGGAGAAATCTGGAAGGACAAGAGTGCCATCTCAGCTGTTCTGATTCAGTAAGCAGGACAACTGTGTTTTACCGTATAGGATCAGGCAGTTGTCACTTATTAAGGAAATACATGCAAACATCTATTTTCACAATAAATTATAAATTTGAAAAACAGTAGTTTGCAACAGACATAGCTAGAAATTAAAATTGGGCTATGTTAGTTAAAATGAACTTATTTTACAAATTTGGCAATAGTTTGGTCATGGGTGGGGGTGAACAGAGTCTGAGAAAAACACACCTTAACTCAAATGATGGATGTTCCTCTAAACAGCTGAGCTACTTTGTAATTACAGATACATATTCTTATTCCACTTTTCAGAAGACAAGTGGCAGGACATAAAATCAATACTTAAAAATTGATAGCTTTTCTATACAACAATAATGAACTTTCTCAGAAAGAAAATAATTTCATTTGAGAAAGTTTATAAAGAAGACATAGTGACCAAATTAATGAAGAAAGACCTCTACAAAGAGAATTATAGAACATTGAAGAAATAAATTAATTAAAGACATTAGAATTCAGAAAGACCTCATCTATTCATAGATTGCTGTAATTTATTTTGTTTTAATATTCCCAAAAGTAATCTATAGGTTCAATTCCATCTTCAACAAAATTTTTATGGTATTCTACATGTAACTAAAATAATCTTAAAATTTACAAGGAAATCCAATGATCCAAAATAGCTAAAGCAAGGGCAGGCCAAATAGCTCAGCAGATTAAAGTGCCTGCTTAGGCAGGCACAGGGACCAGAGTTCAATCCCCAGCCTGCGATGCCCAGCCTGCCCTGGTGCACACTGAGACAGACAGTGAGATGGGGCGAGGTGGCCCGTATCCGTAATCTCAACTCTTGGGAGGCTGAAAACAGGACGATCACTATTATGAGTCCAATTTGTGTGGTGACAGCCTATAGACACTATACTAAATAATTTTTAAAAATAACTAAAGCTATCTTAAGCAACAGGATCAAAGTTGGAGGGTGCTTAATATCCAATTTCAAATTATACTATAAAACATAGCAAGAAAACAGCATGCTACTGGCACAAAAATAGACACATAGGTTAATGGAATAGAATAGAGAATACAGAAACATTACATATGCCTACAGATACATGATTTTTGGTTAAGAAGTCAAGAAGATCTGCTGGAGGAAAGACGGCCTCTTTTAAAAATGGTAGTAGGAGAAGTAGATGTCCATATGTAGAAATGTAAGACTGAACACCTATCTTAAACCCTGTACAATGATCAACTTGAATGACTATAAGTGTTAAGTATAAGATCTGAATAGTGAATCTACTAGAAGTAAATATAGGAGAAAAATCTGAAGCTATAGTGACAGGCAAAGACTTCCTGAACAACAAACACTTCAATTGCACTGCAAATGTTAACAGTAAGAATCAACAAATGGTCCTACATCAAATTGAGAAGTTTCTTCACAAGATGAGAAAAAAATAGCACAGTAATATAAATATATAAACACATGTGTGTGTGTGTGTGTGTGTGTGTGTGTGTGTATTATTCGCCATAAAGAACACAATTTTGTCTTTGCAGAAAAATGAGTGGATTAGGAGATGATCATGTTGAATAAAAGAAGCCTGACTCACACAAATACTACATATTCTCTCTAATATGTGGACTATAAAGAATGAAAACAGAAGGAATACCATTAGTCAAGAAGAAAGGAGAGACTCTCTAAGATAGCAAAGCAGTAAGTACCGTTAGTTCCTCCATCACAAGTTATCTGAGGACAGTATCTTGGGTGGGTGGGGTACAAAAGAAGAAGGGGGAATTGGCTGAGGAGAGGAAAATAGATACAGATGTGATACAGAAGAAAACTCCATGCCACATAGAGAATCTGCAGCAGCACACTGTACCCTATGGACTTAACAGACATACACTGTGGATCCCACCCCACTACAACAGAATCTACATTCATTTAGTAGTGCGTGGTACTTTTTCTAAAACAGATCACACACTACTGCACAAAGCCTGCTTAAGCAAATATACAAGAATTGAAATCACCACATGCTTACTGTCCAACCACTTACTGTGGTTGGACAACTTACTGTGTAATAAGAATAGAAATCAATGACAGTTAAAAACTTTGGAAAAGTGAAAAGCTCCTGGAAAGTTAACAACACCCTCCTAAATGACCAATGAGTCACAGAAGAAGTCAAAGAAAATTAAACATTTTCTGGAAGCTGGTGACGACAATTACACACTTCAGCAAAAACTTGGGGACTCTTTGAAGGCAGTTCTAACAGGATAATTCATTGCAACCAATGTTCACCTTAGAAAAACAGAACAAGTCCAAATGAAGAACCTCATGAAGAATCTTAAGATACTTGATAAAGAAAATATCAGCTCCAAAGCAAAATTACAGAGGGAAATTATGATGATGAAAGCAGAAATCAATGAAATTGAGGCTAAAATGATTGTAAAAACTAAAACAGTGAATCATAAAACTGGTTCTTTGAAAGAATAAATAAACTGCACAAGCCCTTATCCAGACTTACCAATAAAAAGAGAGGAAAGACTCTCATTAGTGCAATTAGAGATGACAAAAGTGAAATCACAATGAACACTGTTGAAATCCAGAGCATAATAACTATGTTGAAAAATTATATTCCAACAAATTAGCAAATTTTGATGAAATATATAGATTCCTAGCTATATGTAAACTACCAAGGAGACATAAATATATTGAGTAACTCAATTACAAGAAATGAAAGGAGCCAGGGAGATGGCTCAGTGGAGTAAGAGCTTCCCAGGCAAGCACAAGGGCCTGAGTTCAATCCCTGGGTTCCGCAAAAAAAAAAAAAAAAAAAAAAAAAAAAAAAAAAAAAAAAAAAAAAAAAAAAAAAAGAAGAAATGAAAAAAAGAAAGAAAAAAAGAAATGAAATTTGCTCAGTAATAAGTAAGTTTTCCAGAATTTAAAGCATCATACCACGGTGATGTATGTGAACCCATGTATGTAGCAGCACGATTTGCTGTAGCTAAATCTTGGAAGCAACCCACATGCCCATCAACTGAGGAATGGATAAAGAAGGTGTAGTATTTTTACACAACGGACTATTATTCAGCTTTAGAAAGCATAAATTTGAGGTTTTTAACAGTGAATGGATGCAACTACAGATCATACTTTAAACCCACTTGCACAAATATATTATCTCCTTAGTGTGAGAACCTGAAAGAAAAAATAAAGTCTGGAGTGTAGAGTAGATAGTTAGAAAAGGGAATGAATCTGTTCAAAAAGAAGGAATTACTGAGTTTAGGAGGACAGGAGAGGGAATTGGTGAAATAGATGTATTTACATATGTAAGAAGGATGGTTTGGACAACTGTACTGTTAATTTCTGCTGGTCTATAGAAAGAAGCAGTTAATCCATAATTTGTTTTGTCTTCTTTCTTCAATATTTTTCTCTTTTCTCTCTTCGTATAGTCATATTTTTTTCATTCTTCTTCCAATTTTGTATGTATATACATGGTAGTATAAACAACTAATTTGTAGACAATACTATGTAATACAATAAATACTGTGAAATTTGCATAACTTTTTTAGTGAAATTCTGCATCATTTATAATTTTTCTCTTTCTAAAGTTACTTTTTACTCTCTCTCTCTCTCTCTCTCTCTCTCTCTCTCTCAAACAAAAAATTTATCAGCTACAAAAAAAGCCCAGGACCTAATGGATTCACAGCTGAATTCTAGAAAACCTTTAAAGATGTTATAGTACAAATATTCCTCAATCTTTTCAAAGAAATTAATAGAGACTGAGTATTCTCAAGTTCAATTATGAAAGCCAGTATCATCCTGATTCCTACACCACAAAAGAGCCAATAAAAAGGAGACCTACAGATCATTCACTCATGCATATACATGAAAAATCCTCAGAATGTGTTAGCAGACAGAATTCTGCACATTTCACAAAAGGTGATACTCCATGAGCAAGTAGGTTCCATCCCAGAAGAACCAGGCACAGAAGAATCATACCTGAATATGAGAAAGGCTGTTTATGACAAAAACCAATGACAAATAGGCATCATATTACATGGGTAAAAACTAAAAACATAAAACAGGATGAGAAAATACACTGGCACTTCTGCTGTGGAGCATTGTATTTGAAAGATTAGCCAGAGCAATTGGGCAAGAGAAAAAGTAAAAGTGCAGATGACATGACCCTCATGTAGAAGACCTAAGGAATTCCCCCCATCTCTTAGTAGGAAGATCCTTTTTTTTTTTTTTTTTTTTTTTTTTTTTTTTTTTTTTTTTTTTTTTTTTTTTTTTTTTTTTTTTTTTTTTTTTTTTTTTTCAGAACCACAGATTGAACTCAGACCCTTGTGTTTTCCAGGGAAGTGCTTATCCTACTGAACCATCTCCCTGGCCCCCTCAAAAATCTTTTAGAATTAATAACTAATTTCAGCAAAGCAACAAGGAGAAGAATACAAGATTTATACACAAAAACCATTAGCTTTTATGTATTCCATCAATGAATGCAATAAGAAATTATAAACACAATACTATTGTCAGTTGCTTCAAAAAAGAAAGAAATAGAGAAAGAAAGAGAAAGAAAGAAAGAAAGAAAGATAGAAAGAAAGAAAAAAGGTTGTTAACCTAATCAATAATATAATTAACTATATTACTCTGAGGAAAGAGTAATATAGTTTCAGAAAATGAAAAGTGCCCTTTGAACCAGAATAGACAGAACCTATGTTGTCAAAAAGGTCATACATCCAAAACTGTACAGATTCAATGGTGTGCCAATAAAAATGCTAGCAGCATTCTTTATAGATCTAGAGGAAAACACCTTGAGCTCATATGAAATCAGAAGAGACCCCAAATATAAAAAAAAAATTTGAGTAATGAAAGCAAAGCAGATGGCACAACAATACGAGACTCCAAGCTCTAGTGTAGAGCAGCAGGATTAAGATGGCAAACAAAAACAGACACACGGATTAGTGAACAGAACGGAAGGTACAGAAACCTCCCCAAATATAATCAACTATCTGATTTTTGATAAAGAATCTAAGACCATATTTGGGAGGTAAGGTAGCCTAGTCAACAAATAGTGTTGGGAAAATGAAACTGGACCCTTCTCTCTCACCATATCAAAACATTAAAACTGAAACAGTAAACCTTCTGGAAATAAAATAGGTAAAATACTTAAAGACAGAGGAGTCAGAACGGATTTTCTAAACAGAATCTGAATCACACAAGAAATCTCAGTGAGAATCAACAAATGGGATTTCATTAGGCTGAAAAGCATCTGGAGAGCAAAAGAATCAATCAGTAGAGTAAAGACACAACCTACAGAATGAGAAAATAACTTCCAGCTTCTCCAAAGAGAATGCACCAATATCTAGAATATACAAAGAACTCAAAAACTTAAACCATCTAAAATTAAAGACCCAGGCAAGAAATAAGCTAAAGAAATACACAGACGCTTCAGAAATGATCAGAAAGTAGAAATAGACTGGAAGAAGTAAAAATAGCTAACACACAAGTGCAAAAATGTTCAACAACTCTGGCCATTAAAGAAATACAAATTGAAACCACATTAAGATTCCACATGACTCCAGAAACAATAACAATCATGAGGAAAGCCATCAGGAACCAACGCAAGTGTGTCTGTGGTGCAAGAGGATTTCTCTCGCATTGCTGGTGGGAATGCAAACCAGTATTATGATCATGGAAACCAGTATGGAGGTTTCTCAACTAGTTAAAGTTAGAAGTTCCACAGGACACAGCTATTCTACTACAGGGTATTCTCCCCAAAGACTTCACAGCATCATATTACAGTGATGTTTGCATACCATTGTTTACAGTAGCACAAGTCATAGCAGCTAAATCCTAGAGCAGCCTATATGCCCATCAAGAGATGATTGGATAAACAAACTGTGTTGTCTGTGTATAATGGATGCCATTCAGTTATAAAAATGATAAATTTGAGGTATTTGTCAGAAAGTGGATGCACCTGGAAAATGTCATGTGAATCAGACACAGAAGCATAAACACAATATGATTTCTCTTATTTGAGTAAGGTGAAACACAAAGAAGAAAACAGTAAATGATGGGGCATGGGGACAGATCTCATTCAAGAGGCAAGTGGTCTGCGAGGTCAAGGAGGGTGGCGAGGAGGAGGGGAAGGGGAAAGGAGATGAATGAAGTTGTACCATGCACAGGTCCTAATAACCACAGTCAGGGCAGACATTACCAGCAATAACGAGAGCTAAAGCAAGTGATGTCGACAAGGACGAAATGGTGGTAGTGGAACTGGGGAGAGCACAGGAGAGGGAACGAAATGGGGTTAGAAACAAAGATGCAATCTGGGCACGCATCCACTCTCCAAGATGACTGTCAGCTGCTTGAAATGCAAAGGTATAGCAAGAAAATCAAATGAAATTAAAATAGAGAAAAGGAAAGGTACAAGGGAAGGAATGGGACCAAAAGATATGATCAAAATATGCACATGTAGGAAAATACCATGATTAAACCCCATATTTTAAAAACAGGCATTAATAAAGAACAAAAGGACAGTGATCGTCTTTGTCTACCATCTACTATTCCTTTTCTAGGTCTGTCATTTAGAAAGCTACCCTGAATCATTACATATTATTATGTTGAGAAATTAGTTTCTACTTCATTCATTGTTTTATGGAGTTTGCATGGATACGCCAAAATTCATCTAGTCAGATTCTCACTGATGGCCATTTGCAGGGCTAGCACTCCCATTTCTGCAGGGAATAATATTGTGTATGTGGCACTTCACACATTTCTGTAGGCTAAGTTCCCAGAAGGGAAGTACATAAGAACATGTGCATTTGTAACCGATGACGATATGTAAATCATTTTTCTTGGATGGTATCAGTGTGTATCCCATCTATCAATATATGAGGAACTTTGTCTCTTTAAAGCTTCAGTAATAGAAGATGCTGTTCATTTTGTTTTCCTATATGAGACATACTGGGTGGTTTTTCAGTGCAGTTTTCGTGTTATGATCACATTGAACATTTTATAGATATTTAAGAGCCTTTTTATTTTCTTTTCTACAAACTGCTGATTTGTATCTTCTAACCATTTTTCTGTTGATCGCTTGGGCTTGCTCTTATACATTTTATGACATTTTTAGGGAACAGAGAGATTTGTAATACAAAATACACACAATTACATATAAAGGATTTTAAATAGAATTGGTTTTTTTTGTATTTCAGGGAAGTATCTACAGGGTGTTCAGGGTCTCACTACAAGATCAAACTCATAGTGATCTGCCTGTTTGCAGCCTCCCAAGAGCTGACATTATAGGTGTAGTTTTTGTAACAACAGTTCTGGAAGCTGTAGGGTGAAATTGAGGTGTAGGTGGAATCAACAAAGGTTACTTTCAGCTGAGGGTGTGTGTGTGTGTGTGTGTGTGTGTGTGTGTAAATTTTCTTTCTCTAAGGACACCACTTGTGTTGGGGTGTTGCCCACATTCGGAGCTCATTTTCTCTTGCCAAATTATTGCTGTAGAACTATGATAGCAGGACAAAATCCTCTCCTCAGTTACTGGGGGACAGAAAATTCCTGTCACATTTGCCTCGGGTTTTTGTGAAGTAGGGATCAGAGATAGTGGGCTACTTATGTCATTTGCTTGGAAAGACACAAAACAATGCATGTTAGCTTCTTATGCTTCATATTGATTTGATGCCCTCAAAACTGAGGGCAAAATGCCCTGAGAATATTTTTAAATGCACGCTAACATACATCCATGTTCTACTTTACTGTAAAGTTGTCCTTTAAGTGATAGAATCTCCTTAATTGCTAACCTTAACTCCATCCATTTTATTTGCAATAATATCTTATCCTTATTACCATCAAATGCTATGTCAGATAGCAATAAATAGGCAGGGGACAAACTATCCTTTAATAAAATTCTTTTCTGATATGAGGATTATTTCCAACCTAAATTATGTTCCATCACATAGTACTACAGAAATTCACAAAACAGATCACATTTATGGAATGGCCTCTGTGAGCTCAGGACATTTCTGAGGGCTTTATCTGACCCAGGCAGGGCGCTAGCCCCTCATTTGCAGATGATGAAAGTCTAGTTCAACTGCATTAAGAAATGTGTCTGAGATCACAAAGCTAATGAAGCAGAGACTCAGCGTGTGAATCACATCAGTGAAAGGCATAAAGAACAAAATGCTGGTGGAGTTCAACACCAAGTATCAGAACTGGGTCATCCTCTAACAGGATACGAGCTTTAAGTGACTTCTCATACCAATGATGAAAAAGAATGGTTAGTCTGGTACCAAGCTCTTGGCAGGCTGGTCCCTTAAAGGGACCTGTTTCAGTCCTGTGCCCCTGATGGATGCTTGGCCATCTTCTTCTTGTGTGTCTCTGTGTTCTTGACTTCCTTTTCTATGTAGCTGTGGTGCACACACACATCCTACATTGTTTTCCTTTTAACGATACTGAGAAATCCGTAAGAGAAAACAACATAAAAACTACTATGGAGGAGCACTCTCCCCATAGTGGGCTCTCAATGCTGAGGTGCGGCCGCTAAACTGAAATTGGTGTCTGACCCATTGCACGTGACTGAAGGGACAGCGCTGAGACTGGCCCCGCAGGCTGTTGGTCATGTGTGCCAGAACCAGCCACTTGTCTCACTGTGGTTCTCTAATGAGCTGCACATGGGTGTAAAATTTATTAAAATGAAACACAAAATATGTAAGTTTACATTAAAAATTTAGTGAAACATTTTTCATATGGATGCTGGTTTTGAAATAGGGAGGGGAGAGAAAACTTTACACAGGAAGGCTTGCGCTTCTGGTTTGAGTTTGTGTTTACTCATTTATCCAATAATTATCATGTTGGCCCCATCACCAAGAGGACTGGCCAGAGATGTTCCACTAGCTCCTAGCAGGGGAAAACATGGGGTATTACTCTTTTTCTCATACTTAATTGTTTTTTAGGGACAAATTTGTATCTGATTTGAGTTTCTTCTTTGCATGAAGAATTTTCTTCATCTTTTCTAGTGCAAATCTATCTTGATGAATTTTTGCTTATATTTCTCTGAAAAGAAAACTGTATTGTCTTCATGTTCCATAGATTATTTGGACTGTTAAAAGTCTAAATTGGGGCCCAGGAACATAACTCAGCAGAATAAGCCCTTGCCTGGTGCAATGCAAGGTCCTGAGTTCAATCCCTGGTACTGAAAAAAAAAATCTAGGTTGATAATATTTATTTTAATTGTTGTTTCTTTTTATTCTCTAAACTTTAAAATATCTCTGTATTACACATTTTAGTGCATTCAGGCTGCTATAACAAAATGCTATAGACTGGCTCATTTACAAACAAACAATAGAAATTTATTGTTCATATTTCTGCAGCCTGATAGAACAGAAACCAAGCTGACCAGCTGATTCAATGCCTGAGAACCGCTTGCAATCTGCTTTCACAATGGTACCATTGGCCAAAAGCATAAAGCAGCTCCTTTCAGTCTCTTTGATGTGCTTATTGATCCCACTCATGAGAGAACCACTTAAGTCACTTCCCAAACGTCCCACCTTGAATTTGTTTTCACTTCAGGTATTAGGTTCTAATGCATGAATCTTGGAGGAGAAATGCCAATATTCATCTTGTGGCATGTGGGATCTGATAATTAGCTCTTGTGTTTTGTCCCTTCGTCCTTTTGTAGGTATCATTTTCCCCACCCTGGCTCTTTTTTCTTTATATTCTGTTTGTTCTTTTGCTAATTTGATTCTGACATATTCTGGAACAATGTTTTTATCATTTTGAGGCCTATCCCCATACATGGATTTTCCTCCTGATCATGGCTCATATGTTGAACTAGACCAGGTGAATTTTACATTGTTGGGTCCTGATGTTTTTGGTCATTAACTGGTATTAGAATTAGCTCTGGCATGCAGTTCATTTACTAGGAAGAATTAGATTTTTTTCAGCTGTATCCCTAGATTTCTTAGCATGAATCAAAAGCAGCTTGTGGGCAAGTTCAGCTCTCACCTACGACAACAGCCTCTGAACTGATGCCTCCATCCGAATCAGAGAAAATGAGCTATCAGCAGCCTTAAGCATATGCCAATACATACCCCTTTGTGGTCTCCTGCCTGCCGTAGTGGTTTCTGCTCGTGCATTTGCAGCTTAGGATTCCAGTCTGTCTCAGCAGATGAGCACAGCTGTAGCCCTACCGCACGAGGCTCCTTGCATTCTTTCCCACAAAGTCCTGGTGCCTTGGGCTCCACAAACTCCAACGTGTGCCACTCGATTCACTCAGCCCTGACTCTGCTCATCTCGTCCCAATGCAGTTCATGGTGGACATCACCCCAGCTAATCAGCTGGGCCAGGTGCACACAGGACCCGATTTTTTTCTTCTCTTTTCTCAGGGATCATCATCTCTAGGCACCCATAGCCCAGTATGTGAAAACTAGTTTCTCGTATTTTTCTCCATTTATGGAAAATTTGTAAGTCTTAATCTTATCAATCATAGTCAGATGCAGAAATACTAATGTATTGTCTCTATAAAGCTTTTAAAGTATGATTTTTTTAAAAAGTTTAAATTTTATTTTAACTGAAATTTATTTCTATTTTTATTATTACAGAAATTTATTTTGTACATTTTCTTTTTTGTTGGAAGTAACTTTTTTATTAATTTTATTGAGAAAAATAGCAATGAGGCAGTTTCAAAACTGCTTTGTAGGACAGTTTCAATAATTAATATATTGCATATTATTGTCTTCGTGTGGCCCACTATTGTCTACACTTTCAAAGTTTAATACTGTGTAAATTTTCACACTATTCCTCTAACCATTCATATTTTCTGATATTTCCTTATTTGTTTGATTTTAAAGTAAACATGGCCATTCCTGCATTCCTAAAATTGCTTGTGTGGGGGTTTAGTTTTTTCTCCTTGCTAAATTTTGCCAATGTTTTGTAGTCCTTTTAAAATTAGTATTGGGGCCGGGCGTGGTGGCGCATGCCTGTAATCCCAGCACTCGGGAGGCTGAGGCAGGAGGATTGTCGTGAGTTCGAGACCAGCCTGAGCTACAAAGTGAGCTTAAGGCCAGCCTGAACTGCATAGTGAGACCCTGTCTCAAAAAGACAAAAAAAAAATAAATAAATAAAAATAAAAATAAAAAAAATAAAAATAAAATTAGTATTGGGGCTTGTGTCCTCTTACTGGTATTTATAATTTATCTCTTTCATTTATAGCTAAATAAATTAATATATTTACTGCTCCTTTACTTGCACTTTCTTTTGCTCAGGCTGTGTCAGTATTTCTACTCCAAAGCTAAAAGACTCTCAACAACTAATAAATAGAAGAACCAATGTCTAATTTGAAGGGGTCAGAACATCCGGCTTCCAATCAGAGCTCTATTTCTTCCTAGTTGGATAGCTTGGTTTATTTGTTGATGATTTTTGCCAATGTGTTAGTTACCTCTTCGCATGCATAACTTAAAAGAGAGCTTTACCTTGGCTCACAGTAGCAGAGGTTTCGGCCCGTGGTAGGCAGTCTCCAAGGCTGGTGTCTCATTAGGAATGGCTACATGGAAGACAGTTGCTCAAGCCAAGGCAGCCAAGACACAAAGAGGTGCATGCAAGGCCGAGTGGGTGCCCTGTACTCCCGAGCCGTGACCCCAGAGCCCGTCTCCACTGGGGCACCTACTCAGAGCACCAGCAGCGGTGGATCTCTCAGTGGATTAATCCAGAGCTGTGCAGGACCTCACTGACCTTAGCAAGAAAGCTCCATGTCTGAGCTGGTGCACACTTGGATGGGATCTTTCCAGCCCTGGTCTCCTCTGCCCTAACCAGCAAATAAGTTCCTAGCAGTGTAACCACAGAGTATGTTAAATTTTTAGGGGCAGGCCAAACAGCTCATTGGATTAAAGCAGCTGCTTAAGCAGATACAGGGTCCAGGAGTTCGCTCCCCAGACTGGCCAGGCCTGGGAGGCGAATGCGACTGGGCGTAGCGGCCCACATATATAATCCCAGCACTTGCAAGGCTATAAACAGGAGGGTCACTGCTAATCCGAGCTATGCAGTGAGCCCCTGTACATCCAGTCCTAAATACCAAAAAAAAAAAAAAAAGTATCACAAACCAACTCATAACAAAACTATTCCTAAGTAAACTCTCTCTTCTTTCCAATATTTCCAGTTGTTACTAAACTGAACATTCTCCTGTCTGGTAATTGTTCAGCCGGTCATTTGTAAAAACTATCTCTTTGGGTATTGTATTGCATTACACAGTAGTGGAAACCAAAGAATACATGTATGAGGAAGCTCTTTCATATAATGAGTGTGAATAAATGGTCTATAAATTTAACTTAAAAAGTACAGTGATAACTTTGTGCCAAAGATACGGAAGTCTAAGACTCTCTGTGACAGGTGACTCTATAACCTACACTATAACCAACATTTCTGCATATATATTTTAATATTTATATTTCTCCTTTATGCTTAATACTTATTTTCTTGCTTATGCTTAACAATGCACTTGCTTTATTTTCGATAGAGACCTTGTTCTTGATCCTATTGCATTACCAAATTATTCTTCATGACTTTATGGAATAAAAAAAAAATCACAGTTTATCATATCTACATTTTAGGGCTGCTATAGTTGATATATTGCATCACACGGAGAAGTTTAGAAGTTGAAGGAAGTGACTCAGCAAGGGGCCAGGGCCTCCCTTTGTAAAACTCCTTCCCTGGCAGAGGAGGGTGGGCAGGTGGTATGGGTGCTGCACACACCCTGGGGCCAGGATTCTGCTTACAGTATGAGGGCAGGAAAGGGTCCGGCTCTCTCCCTGTGCTCTCACTGCTTCCGTGTTTTCTGCCAGCGTGAGCTGCTGCCCACTTTCCGCCCTGCCTTGCAGCCAGCTGAGCCTGGACTGAAACCTCCGCCAACTGTGAGCTAAATCAACCTCTCCTTCCTTAATTTTGCATGTTGGGTGTTTTGTCCCAGCAATGAAAGAAAAGTATCCAAGACAGTAGGCTTTTCTCTATAGGCGCAATGATCTTTTTGATTAATTCATTCAATCCAAGATTTAAATTAGAAGAAGTTATGGCTTCTTAATATAAAGTTTAATTTTGAGGAAGTTGAAGCAATAAAGTCATAAATACAAATTATGCTGCTAATGAGTAAGTCAAGATTAAATTAAAAAAAGATTAAAATCATAGTCCAACTCACACACAAACTGCACATCAAAGGACATTTCTCTGTAACCTATTCAAACAGTTTTTAAGTTTTGCTTGCTTGTGATAGGATATTGCATCAATCATGAAGTATTTCTTGATCTCCTTTTATGGGATAAAAATTACCCTGCCCTGTAAATCTCAAGCATCAGTGTCTTTCTTCAAATCCACAGCTGTAATTTTAGATTGGCGAAGTGGAAGTGAAATTCACAGAAGTACAGCAAAAGAGTTTACGAGGACCACGTCTAGGAGCCAGATGCTACTGCGTCAGCAGCACACCGTAAGCTAGCATCTTGTATTACTGCCAGCCATGTGAAGCAGTTCAAGTTCTCCTAAGCTAGTGAGGAAAGTCAGCCTAATGCTGTAGAAAATAGGCATTATTTTGTAAAGAACAAATCTCAGAACATTAATTCAATAATGTTCAGAGAAAGAGTTTCAAACCTTAAAGAAACACAGCAGACAGGGCAAGACAGATTTTCTGAGATGTTTGCAGATGCAGGGAAGATACAAAAATGGTCTCATACCACTAGGGTAACCTTAAGTGATGACTTCACTGTTCTGAGAGCCTTTAATTCACAAAAGCAGTAAATAATCTCCAGTCTGAAATTACTAAACTGTTTCAGAACTGTGGCTTATAGCCAGCCAGCAAGATTCCTCATCCTTTGCTTTGTGCTTTTCTGCCTAGCTCCATGCTTGTCCCAATGCTCTGAACATAAGTATTCACACTCACCCAGCATCTGAACACAAAGCGCTGTCTAGTTTAGCCCAGGGAGTACCTGACTTCCTCCTCTTCAATTCTCTGAGATAAAGTGTGAAAATTATATACCAATGAACTGCCAGTTGTGTCAAAATTCACATGTATGTGCACGGTTATGACTGAAGAATTAATTCGTGGTGAAGATCATAGAAACTTTTTGACCAGCAGCATACAAATATGCTCTGCCCCTACGGGCATCATCCGCTACCCACGCACACTCTTCCTCTTACTTCTACCTTATTATCCCACACAGCAAAGTGACTGAAAATGCTTCTCAGGATAAAGAGTACTCTTTGCAGAACTGATTTTACTTTGGAGTTGGGTCACAGCCAGGCAGGCTTCTATCCCAGCAGTGTGTCAGCACCGGAAGCACTATCATAGCATGTGTCTTCTCTGGTACAAGCAGCCTTCTAAAGAAACGATTGGGAAAACATTTGCAAATTGTTATGGAAACACTAAGGGAAAGCTAATAGCATGCCATAAATATTTTTAATTTAGGAAATAGCACCACCAAAAGCAGTAAACGGCTTAGTGACCCACAACCTGCTGGCTGTAGGTATAATGCCATTCAGTACTTAAGCAGATGCAGTAGTATCCTGATATAATATTTCTGTCAGATTCTGGCAGTGGCTCTGACTTGAACACGATTACTGATAAAGAATTTAGCCTCAACTATTTAGAAAAGTGGCTTTATTGAATTTACAAGCAAGGCCCTGCAATTTTCCATTTCCTTAGCAAGATATTAAATCAACCAAGCTAAGCATATCAACATAGCTATAATTTACATGATGTGACATGACAGTTAAGATGTACTGTAGTAATTTCTGAGTTCTTGCAGTATGCTCATAGTATCAAAAATTTATGTGGTTCAGTTATTACAGCAAATTGTTTCATTCATATTGAGACACTGACAGTAAACCACCAAGGGCTTCCACATTACATTAAAAAATGGCTTCCATATTCAAACAATTTGCACACCCTGTTACTGTTATTTCACCACTAAATGGAAAGTAGAGGATGGGGACACACAGCTGTTTGACATGAAAGTGATCTGTCATGGAACATGGAGTTCTACCCTGTGGGTGAGGACAAGATGGTAAGACACAGTCCAGCCAGGGCAGGGGAAGTGACATCTAGGAGCCAATGAGGACAACTTGGAACATCCAGATTCTTGGTTCTGAGACATTTTAATGCCCCATTTACTAGCTTCCCTTCTGCCACGTTGATTTTTCAGCCAACACAAAGGAAAAGCATATGACCAAAGAAGAAGTGGTGGAAAATATGGCGACTTTTATGAACATCTATCTCCAAATATATTTTGCCATTATATAAAATAAACTTTTTGAACCTCTTCTGAATTTTGACTCAAATCTCTTCATAGAACTTCTTTGAGGGTAACAGGGGAAAAAAAGGCCCTGACTGTTTATTTTTAGGATTTTTCTTGACAATTTTAAGCAGTAGAAATTCAAGCCATATGTGCCATTTTATTCTTGTTGGGAATATAGAAGGCTCCTAAATAGAATAGGATAAAATGACTGCTTGCTGTAAAGGGCCTTGCAAATAAAAGTTTAATTAGATTTTTATTGCAGCTATTGAGTTTTATGCAACATATGCTGTCTCTTTTAAAATACATGTTTATTGAAAACCTGTTCCGTTCACTTACACATTTTTACACTAGCATTTAGAAGCCTGTTAAAAATAAGAACCTGTCCATGAGTTAAATTTTTTCAACCAATTAAAGTTACCAGTTCCTATTTACTGAGAAGCATATAATATTTTTTTATTTCAATATTCATATGCAAGATCCAATTGCTATGAATATATCTTATTTGTTTAATCAGTGAATATTTCTTAAAAAATAACATGGGATTATAACCCCTAAATAGTATCAGCTCGCTGAGAGACATTTTTCCATGGCAGATTCTAGTGCAATAAGGTTATTTTAGCTATCAACTAACATGATATTAATTTTCATCCCACAGCCAAGTACTTCAGAAATAAGATACATTATAATTTTCAACAAGTTATTATGGAAAATAAAATTTGAACTCCACGCCATTGATCGAGAGGGGACAATCTGCAGCAGGAAAGAAAAACAGCCTTCCTGCATTTCTGAGCCTCCTCCCTTTCTGTGTGTGTTGTGCACACCGGTGAGTGGGTCTCCAGACAAACAGGAGCTTGCAATCCGGCTCACCCAGGGTCGCACTCTGTCTCAACTATAGAAAATATGTTCATGCGTGCCTCACAGCAAGCTTAAGCTAGTTAAGACAGAAATTTCTTTTTCTAATTAATATTCATGCCAGGCAGAAGTAAAAGTATCTCTCTTGCATGTCAATCTTGAAATGAATTAGAAACAGATGAGAGAGAGTTCAGAATTTCATTATGGCCCACTTCGCAAAACAGCTATTTTCCAACAAACGCCATTTTCCCAACACCTATAAGATATTCTACAGAACACTTTAGGTTTTTAATTCATCCATAAAAAGCTTAACTAGAGCTACAATTTTATTAAAAACTAGGGAGGCGGCACACTAATGTCTTCTTAGTTAAATTCACTCATGTGACCTGGGAGAAAGCTCCAGCTTGAAGTCAGTTAGCTGTTTCTCACAGTCCACTACAGGAGGTGTTAGTTGTGTGTTTCTTCAAAGAAGTGCGTAGTGAAACACACCGGCATCAAGAGTCCGGCAAGCAGAGCATCAGATGCAAGCACGTTATCGACTTACTTTGTTCCCCAGGTAGGGGGCGGGTGCGCTCCAGTAGTAACTCTCGGGCAGGGCCTTCCGGGCCTCCACATTGCTGATGCTGACCTGGTAGGGCGATCCTGAGTCGTCCTGGTGGGGAGCCACTCGGATACGGCCGGAGATGTCAGTCAAATACCAGCCACTCATGTCTTGTATCTTATAGAAAACAATAATCATGTAAATCCACTGTCTTCTCTTTCATGTTGCTTGTATTTTATAGACAAGCCTATCAGCGCTTTACTACGAACACCACTAAACTGACTTCACGCACTCGGAGAGGTTTCCATTATTCACTTCATTCCTTGTCATATTTCTACTTGTTTGAATGGTGCTTTTTGAACCTCTACTTTTTAAAATTTGTGATTACTGGTACTGCTTTTATTTAAATATAAATTCATTCAGAGTTACACAACAGTTAGAACATTGTACAGTATACCAAATAACTGGACTCAGACTCTCGTATTTTTTGAAATTTCTTGTTGCTTAAGAACATAAAATATTTCAAAAGGGTTACATATATATTTTTAAGATGGAAGAAAAAATATATGCTAGCACTTGCAAGCCGGCTTTCCATTTACTATTTCTTCCCCTCTATTGTTTTCTTTTTAACAATTTCTGCTTTGAGGATTAAGGTCATTTAGATCAATCAACCTGGAGCTATGACAACACCATACAATATTGTATGTGGCTTTCCATAGACTCAGAAGTATTCTGGGAACTCATAGCTGAGATTCCTGGTCCAGAAAAGCAAGGAGCACTAAAGCATAAATGAAGGAGTGTGTGATGATTCATTTTTCTATGATTTCCAGTTAGGGGCAGAGAGACTGCTATATTTTTGAATTTATGTACTGTTTACTGACTTTCAGACAGCCAGCTACCTGGGTGTGTGAACTGCTTGGTGCCAGGACATCAGGGACAATTGGCCACAATGCAAGGGTGAACTAGTTTTTGAAAAACCTCTCCATGTAGATATTATTTGATTGTTCTTTTTTCAAAGCTGTGGAATCACTAAAACTGCTTTGATCAAAAAGAAAAAATCTCATTAATTTCAAGGACAACAGGAAACAAATTTCTTCACTTCCTCCATTTCCAACATCAACCTTAATGTGTCTAAGACAACGGAATGTGGTGAGCACCAAGCTTAGGAGTCACCAGCTCTGCCCCTGGCCTGGCTGCCAACCCCGGTTGCATTAGTGACCGACAGGAGGCGGGGTGGGCTCTACAGAATGCCGAAATCTGGAACTAAATGGTCATCTCTTGTTGATTCTTTGAAGTCCACTGTGATAACCCACTTGACAGTGTGTGCAAACATATGTGCAAACATATCTGCACATGACAGTATCTCAGAAACTACGCATACTATTCCAAACGACCGAATGCGATGTAAGTTTTAAAAATCTAAGAGCTATATTGTATATTATTCAGATAACTGATGAATGATAAAATGAAGTAACTGGGAGATGGTTTATGAAATTAGACGTTACCGAAAAGAGAAATCTTTTTCACTTTACTGCTTAAAGTAACTCTCTACCAGGACTATGAAGGTCCCATTGGCCCATCAGTTCTCTTAGAGAGACAGACTGCTGCCTGCAGAGAGAGGTTGTGGGCGGTGTGATAGGTGGTGGAGTGGAAGGGTGAACATACGTGTGCTGGAAGAAGACTGTCCAGCCACTGCCAAGGAGATCGCAGCTTTGTCCAACCTGTAGCCCGCCATTCTGTCCTCTGATTTTTTTTGTATTTTTTGAGTAAAGAGGAATTATCTTGGATTGCATATGAAATATATTGTACTCAATACACATGCATGTGTGCAACAAAGTTATCTTTATGCTTGTAGTTTTTATTATAATATTAAAAGAGATGATAAGGAAAGGGAGTCCAAATGAAGAAAGAAAAGGAAAGAATGATAGAAGAAACAAGGAGAAAGGTATTAAGAGGGAAGGAAAATGAAAGAAAAGAAACAGAAAAAAGAAAGGAAAAAGATGCTAAATTAGACATAACTGGTTTAAGTAATAATTTTTAAAATGTGAAACCAATTAAAAAGGAAGATATTATCTAAAATTACTGACTTTTTAATAGCAAAAATTCCCAGAAAACATTAAATAATAACAAAAAGCTGATGAATAATGTATATTACATGTAATAATGGCAAAAAATTTTCCTAAGCCATGTACAAACATATAAATGAATTGAAACTATATTTTTTATATTATAATATTACATTTTCTCTATTACACTGTCCTCTGAGAATTCAAATAAATTCCACTATCATTTCACATAGTAATGACAGATATTGAAACCTATTAAAACTTTAAGGCAAGACGCAGTAATAGTGTTTGAAGGCAGCTGTATTGCTTCTTATTAAATTTATGTAGACACTCACTACAATATACTTTAAACCATCTTGCAAACAAGAAAGGCAGATACAGAGAAGATGGCAGAGCCACAGAGAGGATGACTCGACAGCACTTACATTGCCATAGGTCCAGTAGGAGCTCTGACATCTCTCTGAAACTCCGGAGCAGAAGCACTCATCACAGCCTCTTGGGTTGTCCTCCTGCAGATTGAAGAAGCCGGACCTGCAGCGGCTGCAGTCTGCTCCTTCAACGTTCTCCTGTAAGAAGAGAGGGCGTCACTGAGAGACCATGGCAGCGAGAATGGAGCCACCCTCTGTTAGGGTGCAGCTCTCCAACAGCCTCCATGCCTCGCTGCTCTGCAAGGTGGTCAGCGATGGGGCTTCTAGCTGGCTTTGGAGAGCTGGGGCCTGGCAGTGTGACCTGGCAGGATTGGTCTCTCGTCTAGGTGCCCTTTGCTCTGCTTTCCACCCTCGGTGAGACCTGCAGCTGTCCCTCTGCAATGCCTTCTGCCATGCCATCCAGCTTGCAGCCAGCATTGCATGGTCTGAAACCTCCTCACACTGTGAACCCCATGACCCTTCCTCCTTATGCCGGCAGTGTTGGATGTGACACTTCAGTGATGAGGAGGGGCCACAGGCACCTTCAGAGATTGAGTCTGTGTAAAGAAAACGCCAACTGCATAGTCTCCATGTTATCCTCTCAGGCAGAGTAAAGTATAATATTATTTTTAAATATTTGCACCAACCTTCTTCTAAAGCTAGATCCTTTCTAACCAAATTGAGGGGAAAGATTACTTGATCCTAGTCTCATGTTCTGAGAGTTATGATTTTGAGCTTCACAAATATTAAGCCTGTAGAATAACTTTCATGATAAAATGCAAGAGAATTGCAGTGTGACCGCCATGGGCCAGTTGTGTGCACTTCTTCTTTATTACTGAGCAACTTCATCTTACATGTGGTAACATTTCATGGGAATTACAGCACTGTAAAAACACTTCTCATAACACAGCTTAAAAATGCACACACTTGAGCTAGATATACGAACTAGACATGCAGAGAAAATGAACAAATCCAGCATTTCTCTGATCTGACTAAGTAGAAGAGAAGAAGACTTTGTTCTGATTAAGTTTATTTATTTGTTTATTTTTATGTGTTTTGTACAGGGTCTCACTGTGCAGCTCAGATGTGTAGTGGTCCTCATGTCTCAACCTCCCCAGTGCCAGGATTACAGGCATGCACATCACGTCTGGACTCAGTGGCTGGCTCAGCACACCCAGAGACAGGGTGGGCGCAGCAAGCGGTGCTGGGGATCGAACCCTGGTCCCTGCACTTATCTAAGAAGGCACTTAATCCACTGAGATTTTTTTTTATTATATTTTAGGGTAGAATCTACAGGGTGTTCAGGGTCTCACTACTAGATCAGACTTATAGTCGGTTTACAGCCTCCCAACAGCTGGGATTACAGGTGTGTTTCACTGAGTCCAGTCTGTAGCACCCTCTCAGTGTGCCCTGGCAGGGCCCACACAGCAGGCCTGAGGATCAAATCCTCAGCCCCTGTGCCTGCTTACAGGTGATTTAATCCACTGAGCTATTTGGCTGGTCCTTCCACTTAGCTATCTTGCCAGCCCTTTCCCTGGTTAAGTTTTAACAGGACTTCCTTTACCACATTGGTCAAGCCAGGCAGAAAGAGACATTTTTGGAAAAAATTTGGTCCTGCTCATTCATTACTGTGCCCTGTGATCTCCATAACCCTAAGTTCAGTACCCTGAGCCCTGTGTTCATGTGGCCCTGCAGCATGGTCCCAACTCATTGAGAGCCCACCTGCGCAGCATGACACTGCGAAGCTTGCAGCCTTACAATTCAAGAGTCCTTAATGTTGCTGGATCTGCTAGAGGAAGCTCCTGCTTTTTAGATTTTCAATGTCATCAGAACATGCATTTATTCCATGTTTCCTGTCTTGCTTGAATTCCCTCTCCCACTTCAGTTATAAAGCTTTCCCTTCCTTGGAGAAAGCTTTCTCCTCACCCATGTTGTACAGCTCCCAATCCCTTTTGCAGTGCTAGAAACTGAATACAGGGCCAGTTAAGAGCTACATTTTAATTTTCACTTTAAGACACAGTTTCACTACATTTTAATTTTCACTTTAAGACACGGTTTCACTAATCTACCCGGGTGAGATTCCAACTTGCAATTCCCCTGCCTTGGCCACCCAAGTGATGGGTTTCTAAGAGCGCATTTCGCCTTATGCCCTGCTTTATTACAATCACTAAAATGGCTAAGTTTTAAAAGACAATTCTCTTCCATTTTATGGCATACTCTAACAAGATGTAGAAATCCTACTCACTTATCGTTATAGTTCCAGAAGTTAACAGGGTTCCTGGTACAACACGGAGCTTTACCTTCATAAAAGTTTATTATCTCTAAATGAGTCTCCTGGTGACAGGATTTTTGTGCATATCATAGTGTTATGCACACATTAGATGTTTAACAAAAATGATTTTATTAAGCTAGGATTGGGAAGAAAATAGGTTCGATAAAAATCTGTCAACATTTAAATAAATGTAGAAAAAAGAAAAATAACAAAAAATTATAAGTATAGAGGTTCTTAGAACCAAGGGAAGTTATTTAAAGTTAACCTTTTGATTCTTAATTTGTATGACCCACTGTCACTGTGAGGGACATGCCAAGTTTCTTTTGTCCTATTTTGTGTGTTAAGCATGAGAATCCTGACATGTACACAAATTAGAATTCTACCACTAACATTCTTGCCAGTTTTAATTTTTAATGTTGTTTTCAGATGTATTGAAATAATAAGTGTCAGCAAAACAAAACAAATTTTAAATGTGTATGGGAGAAATGAACCCTTAAAGCACTAAAAATGAGAACGTTTTCAAAAGGAAAGGCAGGCAGGGAAGATGAAACCTACTCGTAATTATAGTTAATCTTGGCCCATGGAAAGCACTGCACCACCATTCTGGACACTATGTTCAGTGCTTGTTCTAATATACTTTTCATTTACTCTATTTTGGAAGAAAATAATGCTACTTCTGAGATTCAGAGTGAGTTCAACAATTAGAAAATTTTAGACATTGGCTACATTTCATTTTACTATCTTTAACCTGGTAATATTACCCTGAAAATTGTAATTAAATAATTGCATGTTCAATTCTCCTTAACATAAAGGAACACATTAGGGTAAGATTTGTATATACTCTAAAGATGAGTGGGTCAAGGTCACTGTCTTTAAAAGCCAAAAGTGCATTTTAAAAAATGCACTCAAAATCGTCTACAGTGCAAAGTGGAACAGGGTAAGTGTATCTTAGAAGAAAATTAAGAAAGTGCTAATTCCTGCTGCAGAGGCTTCAGCAGGAGGCTTTGTAGCAGGAGAAGAATTTCATAGGCACTTTGAAGCATGGTTTACAATTCAATTTGTTGGCAGAGATAGGATGACAGGCCATGCAGCCAAATATATTTGGGACATGAATTAATAGGAAAAATGGAAAGGCTCGCTTATTCTTTCAGGTTATCTCACTGGATACTTCGTACCAGCTAGTCAGATTACTTGATACTAGCAACCTAGCATCCTGACCCTGTTATAATAGGTATTCAAGACTGTGTGTTAAGAGACAGGAATCTTATCCTTTAAGAACTGGTAGATTGTTAATAGATGTTTAGAAGAAAAGAAATCAACAGATTTCTCTTCTACACTTAAATTAACAGGAATTGGTAAAATGACTATGAAATGTCAGACAACAGACCAAAAAAATTCATTTCTACATGATTCAGTATGGTTTACTCAACAGATTTGCAGTGCTTAAATCCTGAATACTATAATTAATATTGCATAGGGAGATAAGAAATAAACCCTTAAAATATCGTGCTTGGTATGACTGTCTTTGTTTACCTGGAACGTCTGGTCACATCTGATATTTTATGTCAACACTGTCTTAAGTGCCTTACTTTAAAAATTGAATGTGTGTTCCAGTCAAGAACTTAGGACATGGCCAGTCCTACACATAACCCATTATTATGATGAACCACAGGACTATATTGGATTATTTTTTTGAACTCATGCACATACAATATTTAAATGGCAATAGAATACCCATCTCTGACAAAACTAAACAAAAAAGGGGACACAAATGAAAGACCATTTTGTATCTGCATATACAAAATAGGATAGATATACAGCTACTTTCTCTTGATTCAATGAGAAGAAAGGTTTGTACTAATAGTGTTCAGACAAGATATCATGTCTGCATCTTGTACTATGCATAACCATTATGAAGACAACAATATGCAATGTATTAATTACTGAAACTGTCCTACTAATCAGTTTTGAAACTGTCTCATTGCTATTTGTTTCTCAATAAAATTAATAACATTTTTAAAAAATTGAAGGTGAAGCCAGGCATGGTGGCACATGCCTATAATCCCAGCACTCAGGAGGCTGAGGCAGGAGGATTGTTGTGAGTTCGAGACCAGCCTCAGCTACAAAGTGAGCTTAAGGCCAGCCTGAGCTGCATAGCAAGACCCTGTCTCAAAAAGACAAAAAAAAAAAAAAAAAAATTGAAGGTGTGGGGACCTGTGACATCCATCAGCACTCTGGGGGTACTGGAGACTGAGATGTTAAGGATTGTCACGTAGGATTTCCACATCCATATAGCAGCCCCAGTGGGACCCTGGACACCACACCAGGGTGAGCATCCCAGGACAGCAATGCTTCATCTATGTGGTCACAGCTGTGGGGAAGAGTTATGGCTCTGCATGCATTCACTGAAAGAGGATGGTGGGGAGGTCAGTGGGGAGGATGATGGGGAAGACAGTGGGGAGGTTGGTGGAGAGGATGGTGGGAAGGTCAGTGGGGAGGATGGTGGGGAGTCTGTTCATTATTCCCACAGTCTTCTCTTAGAGCATCTTTGGACTCTGATGATTTCAATCAGGAAACCTTCACGCAATTAACTACAACATGCATCAAACAGCTTCTCCGTGCTTTGTATGTTCTTCTAACAAAGTACTGAAGCTGAATGTGGTGCATAGTCCCAGCTCACTGGGGCGTGATGACAGCATAACACACCTCTCAGGTCAGGGGAACCATACGGGAGCTTACTGTGCTTATTGTGACAAACCTTCAGGCCAATATATTTTAAACCTCACTACAAGTCTTCAGGATAACCTGCTTTGTGTCCTCATCCCCTCACTTCAACTCCTTTGGCAAACTATCTACATCCCTCAGAATGTTCACAGGGGCCTAATGTCCACTTGCACAGCATGTATACTCAGCGCCACATGCTCAAGTGTATGCTCTGCCACACTTTGTTTCCCTGTCTGTAACCTGCCCTTGCTCTAGCCAGCTGTTGTTCCTAATGGATTAAATGCCAGAGGTTGTTTCCATTCCCCCAGTCCCCACATAATGAACCACAACCTAACATTATGTCAACAAGATAAAAATGTAGGTGTCTCAGTCAAGCACTAGCAGCCGAGCTTCAGCCAGTCCTGGGCTGGCAACTCATCCGCTCACCGTATAACTAAGGCAAATGTTTGGAATTAACTAATCAAGTGATTTTTGTTTTACTTTTGTTTTAGTCTATTCATATTCGTTGACTACTTTAGGGCAGAGATCTCCGAATTTAATCATATTCTGAGAGCTGTCTGATTCAAGAAATGTTTTGTTCAAGGAAACTGCCTTAAATCTAACTTATCCAGACTATTTTTAGTGCTCCCCATCAAGTTGGGGTACATTTACTCCATTCCAAATGATTTTAATTTTGATTTTTCTAGGGCTTTCATGAAGACAAATTCAAAACACAGCTAACTAGTAAATATGGTGGATACAAGCTACCTTTACAAATCACTATTTATGGCACACATAAATGGCTTTTTGAGATCGGCAGGCAGATGACAAATAAGGAAAGCTTTTTATCTAAGGAGCACTCTTTTTTCCAGACACATGGTGACACAGAATACTACTGATATGAGATCCTGTGATATTTTTCCTTCACCAAATTTCATCAAGAGAGCACATATGTAGATATACAGCAATTTCTTATTTGTAAGATTACATTTTAAACTTTTTAAAAATCATAAAAGTTTTAAAATAATAATTAATAGAGAACAACACAGTACCCATGATATTTGCTGTTTTATACAATAAGGAGAAAAAAGTACAATTCAAAGATAGCAGTAAATTATTTTGGGGAATTTCTGTGTATCTTCTCAGTGACAAAACTTTCCATCTTTTAAATAATGTAATAAATAAAATTTTCTTTAGTAAGCTCCTTCCTCCATGCTTATGCACTGATCTTAGTAGTATGGGTTGCGATTCTTTCCACAGGTTTCCAAGGGCTTTCTGAGCTTTTGATTGCTTTTTCAGAATCTCTCTGACTCATCAGCACAGAGCCATGATCCAGCCTCTGACTGCATACCTGGCTGACTCTGAGAGATGCTCTTGAGAGGAAGGTCAAACATGTCGCTTCTCAATTTACATATGAACCATCTACTCTGTGCCGAGCTTGTTGAGCAATTTCCTTTTCTTTCAATAAAAAAGTTATTAATAAACAACATGCACATTTTTCTCATTTTTCATATTCTTTAGCCAAATCATTGTTGAGATCCTCTGAAAAAGATATGGTAGGGAATATCAGAAGGAATGTAAAATTGCCCTGAGAAGATTATACCTGAGAAGAAAGTTAGAGTTCTAAGAATACAGAAATACCCATCACCAAAGACTGCTACATCACTTAAAATCAAGTCAGAAAACTTATAGGGTTAAGCAAAATAATGCGTATCCTGAAGTAATAAAATGACAATAGTCCCCCATAGCACTCATTGTCCTGTCAGGTATAACGTTATCAGGCATGGTTGTCTACTAAAGGCCATGTGAGGGAAAACATGGATAAGTATAAGCAGGAAAGTTATCATCATTGTTCGTCTCTTACTCTGTATAGTAAGGTTGGCAGGATCCATGTCTTGCTCCTTGACACTTTCTAGTTCAGTTCCTACAAACTGGGTAAAATAATTGGTCCTAAATATCCAACCATGGCAGTGAGGGGTTTACAACTTCCCATCTGGGAGCTATCTTTCTACTATTGAAAGATAGTATTGAACAACTTTTTTAAAAGTCTTAATTTTATATATATTTATAAGGCATTTTAGATCCTTACTAAAACTGTCAGGTTTACTCTATTAAAATTGCTGTCCATTTTAAAAGCTATTGTATTTGTTTACAGTCCACTTGCTATCCTTTCTAATTTGCATTCTTAATGAAAATTTTCACCCAGAAACCTAGTGAGTAATTTCTAGCACGTTCCAGACTTCCATTCAAGTGGTTAAGATTCTGAGCGTTCTACTTTCACCATTTGTTTCCAAACCACTGTTGTAATTGATTATACTAAATATGAATCAAACATAGATTTTCCCATTGTAAGTAATCTATGTAATAATATTTCCAGATTTGTGCATGTTATATTAAAAAAATCACTTTACTTCAAAGTTTCAGTCTATTCAGTATATTTTTATCATGACCTTAAAGAATATATTGAGTGATTATTTTCATAATAATCTCCACCACTGTATTTTAATCTCATAGATACACTCTTGGTATTTGTATTGCGTATGATTCCCTTTTATGTAAAATGAATATTTTTGTCCTAAAGAACCAACTTTCATTCCCTTAGGTAAAAATGTGTCTTTTACATACACATTTCCAATGAACATATTTGGTGGTAGAATATCTAATTATGTAGTGGCCTATCTTGCACAAACATGAATAGAAGTTGCCAGTTTTATCCCTGTGTTATTCTTCATCTCTGAAAACAAAGTTGAATTACAAGAATCTTGCCAGTTTCTCTTCTTTCTTATGTTTTAAAGTCAGACTCTGTGGGACTGATACCAGCTTCACTTTGCTATAGTTCCCTGAGTGCAGTTTCTCTCTGGAGAAATAGAGTCGCAGCAGTTTTCCTGCATTCTTCCTCACAAAGCTGCTTCCTTATAAATTAGGTACAGCCCCAGCGGTGGACATTTCACTGTGATTGTCAGTCAGCTGGAAATTATATTGTCAATGCTACCAAGAATATCTAGTGATATTTAAGTTCTTGTGATAACTGCTTCAGAAATTTTATAGCCATGCTGGACTTTATGCATATATGTAGTCAATTGCAGGTTTCTTTCCAATATGGCTTTTACTCTAATGCAGGCCAGTATTAAAAAAAAAATCAACAAATGGAAGGCATAATTAGTTACTTAGCAGAATTTGATGAGTACCTACTCTTTAAAAAACCTGTTCCAAGGCTAGATAATAGTAAGTTTGCAGACCAAAAATTAGAGAAAAAGAAGGGCTGCAAGCACAGCCAACATTTTGGCTCTAGCCTTTCAAGGTCAGTGAGGACTCAGAACATAGGAGAACCTGTACTGCAACATCATGTAATTCAGTTGTGTCCCACATATTCTGATGAAGGAGGTTATGGGGCCACAGAGCAACATGATCGATGACATAGAGTGTGCTTAAGTAGAGTCACATGGAGAGAAAACATTCTCTCAGGCTTTCACACAGAGAAAATTGGTCATGCAATGGCTGGGACTCATCCACATGGCTGACACAAAGGATGTGCAAAGTGCAGTACAGGGTTACAGGATAAATCCTGAGGGGACTTGACTAATCTTATCAGATACAAAAGTTACATTTCTTGTTATATAGGTATTGCTTTATCTTGGTCATAACCATCTAATAGAAAAGTATAAAAATGAGGTATAAAAGATAAAGCCATATTAATATGTTGAGCTGTGAAAGGCTCAAGCCAACAACTTCTGACATTGCCAGAACTACGGATAACCCACTACTATTATGGACTACTGGACTACATTGAATTATTTTGTTGAATTCATACACCTACAAATATTAAAATGGCAATGGAATACCCATATCTAAGAAAACTAAACACAAAAAGGGATACAAAGGAAGGACCATTTTGTATTTGTATATGCAAAATATTTAGGATAGATATACAGCTACTCTTTCTTAATTCAGTGAGAAGAAAGATTTGTACAAATAGTGTTTGGACAAGATATCATGTCTGTATCTTGTACTATGAATAAGCACTATGAAGATAACAGTATGCAATGTATTTATTATTGAAACTGTCCTATGAATTGGTTTTTAAACTGTCTCATTGCTATCTGTTTCTAAATAAAATTAATAAAAAAGGGAGAAAGAAAAACTGATAAATAGTTTTTACTTTCACAACCTTAACTTTTAATGTTGTTCAAAACAAGAAAGCCCATAACCAGAGAGTGGCTAAAGTGAGAGAAAAAAAGAGATTTTACTCAGATACTATGGTAAGCAGGGAAAAGACACCTCCATTCAGAATTGGGTTTTATTCTAAATTCAGCAAAGAAAGTGACGATCTACAGATTAGGCCTACAGCAGGGTTAGTTCATGGAAATTGCCAAAAGAAAACATTAAGGGTAGAGGTGATTCTTGTTAACCTACATGGATCTGGCTGAAGACAGAATTGTGTGCTTAGAGAGTAAAATTTGGGATTCATTGATGAACAAGGTAGCAGGGCTGTTGCCTCAGCTGAGGCCCATTTGTGCAGAAGGCCAAGGTGAGGCAAAATCAGAGAGGGCTCAGAGGAGCTCATCTGATGTGCAAGGAGAGAATCTTTACTGAAAAATTAACACTTAGTGGAATGTTTTCTGTTGTTCATTTTTCTTTCCACATGCAGAGAGGTTTCCATTATTTTTATCCACAGGAATTTGTATGATGTTCTCACCTTTCTATTTGTTTTGGGCTACTCCCCTTTTTCATCTGTGTACCAGAATGACTACCTCTAGGACTTAAACCCAGGCACTTCTGAAATGAGCCTCCCATGCAGGGCATGTTCAATTTCAGAAGTAAAATTTTATGCCATAAGAAGTGCATGCAGGGGTCTGAGGAGATAGCTCAGTGGTCTAAGCACTTGCCTGGCAAGCATAAGGACCCACGTTCAATCCCTGGCACGACATGCCATGTGGGCCCCAGAACTCTGGATGTACTGTGCCTGTCACCAAAACTGGGCATGGTGGTGCATACCTTCTGGGGACGCTGAGACAGGAGGATCACTACAAGTCCAAGCTGTGTAGTGAGTCCCTGAACCAAATAAATAAATAAACAAACAGTGCCTGTAGAAACTTGTGTTTCATAACACAAGTTATGAAAATAATATTGATCATCAGTTAAAATAGTCTTGCCAATTATAATGAAATAGTTTTACACAGGAAATGACTCATTGAGCCCCTTTTTCTATATTTCTTTAAAAATTTGATTAAGAATTTATTATGGCCTTTTAGATGTGAAATTTCTGAATGACAAGGCTTTGCCATCTCAATGGACTGGACCATGTCAAATGCCCTCCTCAGCTGATTCACCTAACGAGTACACATTCCCATTCCTGAGGCTTCCACCTGTATTTGGTATTACAGGTATGTCCGCATTTTAATTTTTATTTTACATTCTTTAATCATTTTAAAAGGAATTATCTACTTTTAAAGCATTTATTTCTAAGTGACTTAAAGGGTGTATTGCTATTCTAAGTGTTTTTTGCTACATTTTCTATTTGGTTTTCACTCATGTATGGAAATACTACCGATTTTCATACATTAATTTTTGTATACTGAAATCTAGTGAAGATTTTTTTGGATTCATTATTCTTTTTTTTAAATTAATTTTATTGAGAAACAACACTGAAACAGTTTCAAAACCAATTAGTAGGACAGTTTCCATAATTAATACATTGCATATTGTTATCTTTACAGCAGTTATTCGTAGCACAAGAGGCAGAAATGATATCTCATCTGAACACTATTAGAACAAATATTTCTTCTCATTGAATTAAGAGAAAGTAGCTGCATATGTATAGTACCTATTTTGTGTATACAGATACAAAATGGTCCGTCATTTGTGTCCCTTTTTTTGTTGGATTATTTTGCTAAATTCACTCACCTACAATATTTAAATGGCAATGGAATACCTATCTCTGACAAAACTGAACAAAAAAGGGATACAATGGATTCATTATTCTTATTAAAGAAAATTTTATAAATCTGCCAAACATATGCTAAACTGTATTATTTTATCAGGCACTTAATTATTTCATTTTTTTAACCTTTGTATGCTACATAATAAACAATTCCTTAAGATCATATTTCTGATTCTCTATATAGTTCTATCTAATCTATTATTTTATATTACATGCATATATTACACTTATTCTTTTGCTAAATTAGGTTATTGTTTCATTTTAATATATCATTCTATTTTGTAGTGTTTTTCTTATTCCTTACCCACTTAGTCTTGTATAATTTTTTTTTTTTTTTGGTGGAACTGGGGATTGAACTCAGACCCTTGTGCTTGCTAGGGAAGTGCTTATTCTACTGAGCCATCTCCTCGGCCCCATATAATATTTTCATGATGGCACATTTTAATATGCTTTTTTTTTTTTTTTGTAATTTAGGTTACAAAATAGAGTGAAATTTTTCTAGGTTATGTTATTATTTTCAGACTATTATTTAGTTCTCAGTGTACGAATATTTGGACAATTGTGTTCATCAATTTCTATCCATAATTATTTTCCTCTCATGCACTTTGCTGCTTTCTGGTGGGCTTATTGCTAGCTGAAGCCATGTTCCTCCCAGCCCAATGGGCAAACCATTTACTTGATTTACTGTTGAATGCTAGTAAATAAAGAGAGAATAAGATAACCCTGGTTCCAATGTGGCGCATCCCATTGGGGATTGGATTTCCCACCAGACATTCATTTTTCCTGACCCTGATCTCTGTAGAAGAGTTTCCTCGTGGCCTCTCCAGATCTACAGGAAGAATTTTCTAGTTCCCTTTGCACAGTCCCAAAGGATTTCCCTCCACCAAGTCCTAGGAAAAGCTTTAAACTTCAAACTTTAGCTTCAGCCTGGCCTCGCACAGCTCTTGTTGCTTGATTTGGCTTAAGCTTGTGTTTTATTTAAGTTCCCTTGTCAGGCACCTTGAAATGGTCCTTTCTTTCCTTAATCTAAATATTTTAAAAGTTATCTGTTATGTTTATCCAGCATGTCTCTCTGTTTGAAATAGCAGAAACAAGAAACATGCTATCTATATCCACTCTTTGTAGCATTTAGGATAACATCATTTAACATTCACAATAGAAAAAAAAAATAACAAAGCCTTTGATAAAAGAGCCATTGTTATTTATGAACACTGAAAAACTCTTACTGGGTTGGGTTAATGGAATAAATGTTCAAATGTATATTCATTAATTGGCTCATTGGAAATGAATATTTACTCAGATATTATTTTACATATGATTCATATTCTATTCTGAGTAATATTACTAATTTTGATAGTGAATTATATGCACATGAATACATATTTGTATTAAAAGAAAGTTCTCTAATTTCTTTGAATTTCAGTTATCAACAAAATTTTGCTTAAGTAGCATACTAATTCATGTTGTTTTTATTTTTTATTTTTGTATTTTAGGGGTCTATAGGATATTCATTGTCTCACTACTAGATCAGACTTGTAGTGATTCTCCTTTGTACAGCCTCCCACGTGCTGGGATTACAGGCTCGTTCCACTACTCCCACTTTCAGCATGCCCCTGGGGCAGAGCCAGCATGACAGGCCCGGGGATCGAACCCTTGTCTCCTATGCCTGCTTGCAGGCACTTTCATCTGCTGAGCTATTTGGCTGGCCCTTCATGTTGTTTATAATGATGTAAACACAAATACATAAAATCATGCTTTTATGAGCAGAAAGAAATACTGCATTCTTCTCTAAATTGACAAGTATTCTTTTATTATTTAGATTGCATACATATCATGCTGAAATACTCAGATATTTATTTTTCTTATCAGTAAGAGGTAATAAGCATTTAATTGTAGGTTGCATGGACATTGTGATAGAATTCATTATAGTATATTGTACAACAGTGTTAATTCATCTATTATATGCATATAATTTGTTATTTATGCAATTATATAGATCTTTTATAAACTTGCTTTCTACCAGTTTTTATTCTAGAAAAAAAAATTTAAGAGCTGACAGTTTTCTATTTAAAATGTCACAGGTTTGAAAGATGCTCTTAATGATGCCATTGACTTAATTTTTCAATCTGTTTCATGATTTCTTAATTGCTGTTTATTGTGGCATTTTAATTGTGCAGAGCTTCAAGAGTCTTGGTGGGAGGCATTTTCTTTATTAGGATTGTGAGCACTCTCTGTACAACACTGAGTCGGGCAGGGCTCTGGCACGAGCCGCTCCGAGAGTTTTCCCACCAAGTTCTCCTGATCTACATGCAGCTTCCGGCTGTGTTTCCCCCAACAGAACAACAGAGGAGGCCTGCCTTCTGGGGAGCACTTTCATGCAGCCTACTAGATCTCATTTTTCTCTGCACGGTAAATACAAAAATGCTTCATTGTTTTCCTGCCCCACTTCCTATGTTTTACAGACTCAGGTAGTTTCTTTTCTAGTGTAAGCAAGGTTAGCTTGTCCTTTATTGGAGATAGGGAAGCTGAGAAATATCTGTGGAATTTTGGGAAAGGAATAAGACATGCATTAAATGTTTTGGTACACATTAGAGAAGAGATTTGTAGGCCTGCAGGAGTGCCCAAGAAGACACTAGGGTAGAGAGCGAAAGGATCCTCATGGATCCAATCACTCAATGAACTGCAGTCCGGCCTTATTCTATGACAGCAATTTTTCAATGCCAAAATATTGGAATGAAAATTAGCAAGTCTAGAAAATTTGCTATAGTCTAGTACATGACAACTCCTCACCACGTCTGCTGGGCTTCCTGCTTACTTGTGCACACAGTAAATAGTCCAATGTCCAGTCTTGGTAGATCAACACAGGTACATAAATTGGCTCTATACCCTAAATTGGTACAAAACTTTTTAACTGCCATAATGTTTAGCTTGGTAATTCAGACATCTTGTCCCAGTACATGCAGAGCTACACTCAAGTGACATGGGACTTAATGTTTAAATGCAGGTACACATACATGTACATGTACCAGCTATAAGCATACAATATGTATTACTGCCTACAAAGGCATGATAAATTAATAAAAACAAGATTTCTTTTAGTAAAGATGATTGTAAAGAAAGGGGGAAAAGTTCTTTTCATTTGTATTTCCATAGAGAAACTGTGTGCTAATTTTTTCAAACAACTGTTCACTCTCTTGGGTAATACAGCCCTGTACTTCCCAGAACATCATATCGAACTGATCTCCATAACCTTAGCCAGGGTGACCATTTTCCACTTCTTCATGCCTCTCTGTCTCCAGCGTGTGCCTCACCTGCAGATGTAATGCGTCCCTTGCTGCTAGCATGATGAGCTATTAGACAAGCATGTGCAGCAAGTAGAGTCGCAGTTCTGAGAGCACTCTTGGGAGGAAATGTTGAGTCTTTAATCAATTCCATTAGGCCTTCTTAGGCTTTGGTAATTAAACAGAAGAGTTGAAAATGGTGAGAATTGTAAGACCTACCTGAATTCTAACTGAAGGGGATTATTTAAAGATCAAGAAGGAAAGCCTTGAAAAAATTCTTTTAAGAATTAGATACAAAGAAATAGTACATCTGAGTTAATGCTAAAGGGTTGCTATATATATATATATATATATATATATATATATATATATTAAACATAAGACAAACAGATTATATGGGCAATAGGGAGAAATGTCTTTTTGTTATAAAATGATACAGTTTGTCAGGATGATTTACCTTCTAGATATCTGTAGCTTTTAGATGAATGCTGGGCCACTTATAAGTGACTTGATAAAGTGGCCCTGATAGGCATTTAAGGACAGTTACAGGATACTTACTGCAGTTTCACGTATAGAACAAGTCCAGCCAACACTAACAGAGAAGCCAAGGGAAAATGCCTTCTGCCCCGACCGTTGGACACTACTGGAATAAAAGACGTACCTTGCAGCGGCATGGCCCAAAGCAAGGGTCCTCATTGGTGCTCCCCGCACCGCTGCAGTTGCAGGGTCGACAGGCTGGGTAGCCGGTGTAGCCCCTGGCACACCGATCGCAGCTCACCCCTCCAAAGCCAAGCTTGCAATGACAGGATCCAGGAGCCAAACCTACAGGAAGAGACGCACATAACCACATTCTAGAAATAATCACACAGTCTTACATCTTAAGTTTTCAATTTCTAGTACCCATTAAAAATGTATTTTAACCCCTAAAGCAGATTCTTTGTATACATCAATAAAGTTAAAATCAGGGGCTAGGGAGATGGCTCAGTGGAATAAGCGCTTCCCTGGCAAGTGCAAAGGCCTGAATTCAATGCTCGCTTCCACCAAAAAAATAAAAAACAAAAACAGAAAAATAATAAAGTTAAAATCAAGAAGCATGGAATTTAAATAGAAGCTTGCTATACTTATGCCAATATAGAACCTTATATGCACCCTCAGAATGTTAAGAACAAAGATGAAACCTCAGATCATCTAGATGCTACAGCTACCATATACCAGGGCTCTAGAAAAGTTAGACAATAATGACAGAATAACTATCTTATCTCTACACAGAGAAGAATACACAGGAACTTATGTACACCTGAAATCTCATAAAATGAGTCTCTTCCAGCACAGCATCCCAAGGTTGGAAAAGCCCTGGAGACACATACATGGGGCTTAACCAGCAGCTCAGCATTATAATCTAAGGGCAATGCCAGTTTAGTATGGCTAGAGAAAAGAATAAATGTGTTCATAGGGATGCATATTTCACTTAGGAGTAATAGGAGAGGGGTATTAAAAACAATTTAAATTTTCTTTGTTAAACATTTATATAAAGAAATGTAAATGAGAATCATTATCCCCATGAACATGTTTAGCCCCTTCATTAACAATACTGTCAAAGACATTATCTGTTATTACTGTTTCTTACTAGAAAAAAGACACAGAATGAAAACACCACCAACTCATCTTTAAAATTTGGGAAACAGTGAGAGCAAACCAACAAAATATAATCCAGACAAGATTGGGTGTGTTCAGGGTGGTGTTTGTTTAGTGAAATTCGGTATCACTTCTAATATTTTCTGTTTTAATACTATTTTGTACTGTCATTAAAAAATGAAAAACTTAGAGCTAGGGAGATAGCTCAGCGGAATAAGTGTTTGTCTGGCAAGTGCAAGATCCTAAATTCAATCCCTAGTACCACAAAAAAATAAGTGAAAGAATTAAATATATATAATCCAGGAAGGGAGAAAAAAAAAAGGTTCTATGTTTGTAGAAGCATTACACTGAACAACATGGATAATGTCAAAGATCATGAACAGTTGTTCTGACCCTATTATAAGTGTGTACTCTGATGGGTAATAGAGGTACAGTAAAATGACTGAGTACATTAAAAACCCAAGTATAAATGCAGGTTAAGCAAGTGTATATGATAGAAAGAAACAGTTATGGTAATGTTAATCATGGCCATGTGTAGATTGCATATGATACATTCTTATTTTCTATTAATAAAGATGTATTCAGTGATTTATATTATATTTATATTTCATATAAGTAGCAATTCTGAGCTCAAAATGTACACAACAAAACATACTAGAAATACAAAATGCATTCCAAAATCAATGGCAGGCAATGAAATTAAATTATTTAAATATTTGCATAAAACTGGGGAAAATAAAAAATTTGAATAATCAAATGATGTTGAATTATGTAGTATATAAATATGTAATATATCTTATTATTTACTAATCTATAGTATGTCTATTTGACAAAGCAGAAGATATGTGAGTTATTTTCTTAAAATAAGTTACTACTACACTTAGAGATTTATAGCAAATCATAGAATAAATTATGATCAATTATGAACTTCAAATATGAGTAAATATTAGAAAATTGTCAACCACCATAAAATTAATAAACAATTTTTTTTTTGGTGGAATAGTTAGCCACAGATTGCTTCAGATGTTGCACATGGAACTAAAGGACTTGATGTTGGCCCTTCTTGATTTTGGACTTCTTTGGTCCCAATGCTTTTTGTCCTGCTGTGTGCACCTTTCGGAATGGCAATGTTTGTCTCGTGCCACTGGATGTTGGAAGTGCTTTTCATGTGTATGGGCGCTCACAGCTGAGAGTTTGCCTTAGGTCTTTGAGGAGACCTGAGACTTGGACTTTTCAGCACTGCTGAGACTGTTCTGACTTGGGCAACTCCTAGAGATGGACTAAAACTCCTTTTGCACAAAAGAACATGCTTGATGTGGTTTCTGTGCAGTTGTTCACACAGAGCCTCAGGCAGCCCTGGTGTAGACTTCTGGACTTTGTGGTTAATTCATGATCCACTGCTGGGGTTGTGGGTGTGAGTGCTACGCCTGGCCTGGGGCAGGGGGCCTGAATGCAGCACAAAGGGGACAAATGTGCTCTCTGTGCCCACTGCTGCTACTCCTCCTCTTTGCTCTTGCTCTTTGCAACTGCCACAAACTGCTGCCCTCTGCCACATGCTACTTGGCCTAGAGCCAGCTGAATATAGACTGAAACTTCCAGCAACTGTCAGCTAAATAAATCTTTCCTCCCTTAATTTCAAGTGCAGGGTATTTGTCCTAGCAAGAAGAAAGGACTAACGGAGACACACGGTTCAAGAAATAAGAATAATTTTAAAATCCTGGGTCCTATAAAAGTTAAGTGGGATGAGAAAAATCTCATGTAAATTCAAGGCCTCCTAAAAAGTGGAGTAGGATGCATGCACCCACGCGCACAACGTTCATACATAATAATGAAACATGTGAGAAGAGGGCACTCTAGCAATGCCAGGAAAATCAAGCCACAGAGAAAGATTCAGACATAGCAGAGCACTGCAAATAGGTGCAGAGCGTGAGGCAAATGTAGATGACAGGAGCCGTAGAGATGGACCTCTTGTAGATGGAGGGGACCAAAAGATGCAAGGGAGGGGGAAGAAGGAGAAAGGAAGATGACAGGAGAGGAAGGAAGGCGCATTACGTCCATTTACTAACACCCCAGTGAGTGCACAGTAATCATTATATACTGCAAACACTTATTAATAAATATAAAACTAAAATTTACTTTTTGATTATATGAATAGTAGCACAAAAGACTTATATAGGGGGAAAAACTACGTTTACAGAGCTATTATTGTTAGTGAATTTAAAAGGTATTTAAAAACAAAAGATAGAAATTTTCCTTTTAAGTATGTCAAAATAAATTGCACAAATACTCATAAAATTGTTTTTGAGGGAATTCATTCAAATGAAGCAAAATACATTAGTCCAATCTCCAGATAGGTAAGAGTTTTGGTGTTTTAAAAGCATGTAAGAAATATAACAGAAGAATATTAAAATACATAATGATCATAATTAGAGTCATTATAATAACTAAAGCATAATGATCTGAATTTTAAGTCTGATTTTATGAAAATTCTAATTGTATATGCCTGAAATTCTAATTCTATATGTAAGAACACTTCAATTCTATGTGTTAGAAATCCTTACCCACAATAATGAGACCCAAAACATGGCTACAAATTTTTTATAATAAGTGTGTTGGGTGTTTGTTTTGTTTGGGTCTATGCTTTGACTTGTAGGGAAAGAACTCAGAGCCTTGCACATGCGCAGTCTCCCACTGAGCTACGTCCTTGTCTCTCTTACTATTTCCCATCTTAGAAGGGCTCATAAAGATCTAAGGAGGAAAATAATCTTCATACTGAAGCAAAATAAGAGAATCTAAAGAAATATATTTACATTTCTTTCAATCAATGCCAAGGAGTGGAATATCTGTAATTTCTACTGTTTGTATAATTCTTTTGCATGAACTATTATATCACAGGTCAGGTTTTTTCCTAAAGAGACCAACAGCTCAGAGGAGGCATGCAGGTGAAATGCATCACAAGTATGTGTTCAGTTTCACCGCTCAGGTCTCCATTGTATAAAGTGGATCTAGTTATGTAATAATTGCTGATTAGATTTCAATTTTAAAATGATAAGAATTAAATCAGCCTAAACATGACTGCTTATCTGTTTGGAAAGATAAATATACAAAGATAAAGTCAGCTGTAAGAGATAGCTGAAAAGCAGGGAAGGGTATAGGTGCTCTTCTGATCCTCTTGCGTATTAGGCCTCAAGAGGCAAGGCGTACACTTGGCGGCTTGGGAGGCCGGAACGTGGGCATTCTATTTAACTTGCCAAAGCCGGCACAGAAGAGAATCGTCCTAGAAGTGGACAGGGCAGAGAGACAGTCTGAATAAACTATTTTCCTTTCTTTCAAGATGGAACCAATATGGAAACATTTGGAGTTTTTTCAAGTTTATTCTTTTTTGTTTGAAGCTCATCGGCAGAATTTAGGTGTAGACAATGGCCACGTTCACCTTCCTGTACTCGATACACCCACTATGGCTTCTTTTCCTCCTCCGTTGCCCTCTGCTCCCAAACACCATCTAGAGACTGGAAGCGATTCCCAGGAGCTGAATGCGCTCACTAGAGAGAAATTGCTCAGAAGCTTGGAGGTAAAAAGGAAGCTGCTCTAAAGGAGTGAACAACTGGGATGGAGAGAAGGAGAAAAGAAAGAAAGAAAGGGTGCATATGCATATGTGTGTGTGTGTGTGTATATATATATATATATATATATATATATATATATATATATATATGCTAAGATAATTGTACTACTAATTTCTATTGCCTTATTAATAGAAACAGTCAATGCTTATTGTTTGATGAATTTTACATGTCCACATCTGGTAATCTGAACTTCTTTAAAGATAATTCTATGCAATATAATAACCATTGTTAATGTCCTACCATCTTGTTTTGAAATTCTATATCTTTTTAATCTTTAAAATAAAATGAATTTTTAAAAAAGGAGTTGAAGAGGACACCATTGCTCAACATTTTATTGCTTTCTTTAAGCTTTTATTTCACTCTACATTATTTCACAGCATTAAAAGATTCATATACAGGGCTCAGGGAGATAGCTCAGTAGAGTAAGTGCTTGCCTGGCAAGCACAGGGTCCTGAGTTCAATCTGTGGTACTGCAAGAAGAAAAAATCATATACAAAGGTCTTCATTAAAACACTGGTTACAACAAAAAAATATTAGGAAGAAGTGTTTAATATAAAGTGGAATTGGGAGATGGTTAGGTATAAACATATTCTGATGTATTATTTAAGGGTTGGCATCAGATTTGGGGGACAGTTTTTAAGAAACTAAAAGAAAACTTAGCATGCCAGTAAAAAAGGAGCAAAATCAGAAATCCTAGGGGGCCAAGGAGATGGCTCAGTAAAATAAGTGCTTTCCCGGCAAGCACAAGGGCCTGAGTTCAATCCCCAGTTCTGCAAAAAAAGAAGAAGAAGAAGAAAAAAAAAAAAAAAAAAAGAAATCCTCTGTGCGATAAGACAAATACATACAAAATTTTGGACACTAGTATCTGCCAAATTACCTCTCAACTGCACACACTGAATCTTTACATTTCCACTTTTATGACGTTGTAATGATAATATATTATTTTAAAAGGGGAGGCGCACCTGACATGGCCTATGTTACACTGGGATTTAGTTATTACCACAAAGAGGGAGCTTAAAATAAAAACCAGGCCATTGTCCTGGTTTAGGTGGAGAACGTCCTCCCAACACACTGTTGACTTGGCTGGTGGAGGGTGGCAGATTACCGGGTGCTTGGGCGATCAGGAGGTGTGAGAGGGTGCTTGGTGGGGAGAGGCGGGTCCCTTCGGGTCACTTCCCAGGGGGCAGGGCACATCGCCCTACGGTGCACTCCTTTGTCTCTCAGCTCCTCTGGCGTCATAACAGATGCAGCGCCCCCCCCGCCCCTCCCGCCGCTGTGCTCTCCTGCCTTGGAGCCAGCGGGGTATGGAGCAAAAATGCCAGGCGCAATAAACATCTCCTTGGGCTGCTGATGTAGCTCAGCAGCACAAGTGCCTACCTGGCAAGCTCACGGTCCTGAGTATAACACCCAGCATCAACAAATAAGAATAGAATAAATAAACCTCCTCCTCTAATTGTTGGATGTAAGATATTGTGTTTTAATAACAGGAAAGTGGCTAATACAGCAATTCACCATTGATCTGCTAATCTTATCAGATTTTAATCTTTCAAGATTTAAGATTACATATTATAAGTTAATAATCCCATAGTCTTATGAGAAGGGCAGGAAGGCTATAGTGAACCAAAGGAGCAAGTATTAGGGGAAAAGGCTACAATATAATCATGATTTATTTCAGTCTTTCCAAAGAAGAATTCACCCTTTGAGACTAAAAGAAACCGTTCCAGATATATGTTATGAATTTCCTACTGGAGCTTGGCACCTAACTGCCTTGGAAGTAGCTTGCAAACATTTTATAGCAAGGAGTTACTTTGGCACTGGATTCTTTAATGTTTGGAGTTCATCGTGAATTCCATTACACAAACTGTTTGCCTTACATTAGTGTCAGCCTCCTTCCCCTCTTTAACTCATGACTGTATGTTTTAGTCCCTGAGGCAATCCCTCTTGCTGTCTGATTTATCTCTCACACCTCAAGGTCTGATGTCTACTTGCCTCGCATTGAAACGCACACCCTTCAGTGCCTACAGCCATCTCCCACTGCAACTCACAGAAGCTACAAAACAACTGAATAAGCAAGTAGGATATAGAGAGTTTGCTGACTCACAGATTTGTGATTGCCCCTCCCCCCATCCACAGTCATGCAAAACATCCTGATGGGTGGGTTAAGGACAGACGTAGTACAGCACAATGGTCTTACAGGATTGCATCACTCAATAAAGTTTTACCTTGTGCATGTACAGTATGACATTTGAACAGCAACGCATTCACCTAATGATACAAGTTTTAGAATCTATCCCTGTCATTACAGAGCTGGACTGTGTAACATACACACACACATAGACACACCCATACTTACACAAGTGGTTAGATTCTGGGCATTGTAAAGCAATATATTAAATATAAAATTAATTATTAAGAGAATAAAAACTGGCTCCTCGAATGAACTTTGCTCTACAGATAGATCTGAGAGAGCCCCTCGTGTGCGCGCAGGCCGGGGGCTGCCAGGTGCCCTCTGCAGAGCTCTGTGGAGTTCTCACCTCGGCGAGCGTATTGCTCATCCTTCACACAGACTTCATTGAAGGAACCGACAGGATCGCAGTGACAAGGCTGGCAAGGTCTCGGATAATTTGGCGATACCTAACAGAAATATTAAAATGTTTTCAGTCAAACGTAATTAAAACACCAATAGTTTTCAATTCGGTGAACTTCTAGTAGTTTTATAAAGCATAAATAATTATTCTGAGAAAATTATAAAATGTTACCTTCAATATATGTTTGCTAAACTCTAATGTTCCAAATACGTACAGAGAGTAAAGAAGATGGGTAAACTCTTAATATTTGCCACCTAGATTCAATGACTGCCAAGATTCTGCCGTATGAGTTTCATGTTACTCTGTCCTTCACAGCATTTTTAAAAGGAAATTGAGGCTAAAAACTAAAGCCCCCCATTTAAGCACTCATTCATCTTTTGTCACCAGAGTATTACCATCATAACAAGGAAAATGATAATATTTATTTGAATAGTCTAAATGTATTCCACAAAATGTCTTCCTTTTTGCTTTTACTGCAAAATAGCTCAAAATTAGCAATGTAGTTTGTGCCCAATTTAATTTTAAGAATCTCTTTCACCTTGATAGTGATATGGTTATTTAAATAGAAATTTATCTTTGGTACACTAATATACTATTGAGTATTTAAATGAAAAACATTTTTCAGAGAGTCTGTGTTCTCTGAGACGAAACAATGGAAACTCATTTGGAAAACTTTAGCTCACGTCCCAGTGTGGCCCCTTCCTGGCTAGGGGGCCGTGGGCAATTTATTTAGTCCCTTGTAGTACAAGAATAATAAAAAACCCACAAAAATATTCTGTAAATTAAAATTAAAGGGAATAACATATAAAACATTTCCTGGCATATATTAAATACATGACAGACCTCATAGATCTTACTGCTTTATTTTAATTAAATAAAATTAAATTATGTTCATAAAATATACATATAACATGTGTTTTCCAGACAGAATAAAAAAAGAACCAAATGAATTAGTTGTCCAGGAAACATGGAAAAGAATATAGTGTGGACACCTCTATATATGTGTCAATACACATACCTGTACACACATGTCCATACATGCATATATGTAAGTTTAATTCCCAAATGGAAAGTTGTTAGCTGAAACAAACAAGGGAATTAAAACTGAAGTTGTTTACCCAAGATTGTTTCAGCTGATTGAAGATGGTCCAGTAAGTTCACAGAGCAGCCACAAGGCTGTCACTTGACAAGAACCCTCACTGGCTCAGCTGGGGTGTAAGGCTTATTCACAGCACAGGTTGGAGCTTTGGGTTCTGCCTTAAGCTCATTGGCCTAACTTTGTTTTTTTTTTTTTTTTTTTTTGTATTTAGGACAGGGTGCACAGATGTACAGGATCTCACTGCTTAGGTCAGACTCATGGTGATCCACCTGTCTTCAGCCTACCAAGTGCTGGGATTACAGGTTCCGGCAGGCCACCACGCCCAGTCTCAATCACCATCTCAGTGAGCCACAGGGGCTGGCTGGCACAGCAGGCCCAGGGATCAAACTCTTGTCCCCTGCTTCTGCCTAAACAAGCACTTTAATCTGCAGAGCTATTTGGCTGGCCCCTGGCCTAACTTTTGAAAGTGAATGCTAAAGAGAATATGCTAAGTGTTAAAAGAGACACACAAACAGGGCCTTATGGGGCTTAAAAAGGAAGAATATTACAGCACGGGGAAGTTGAGCCATGCTTTGTGGAAGAAGTAGCATTTTTATTACTTCAAATATGAGTAGCAATTGCAAAGTGGGACTTGGAGAAGAAATGCTTTCTATCCATAGAAAACACCAGGACATAAAAAACAAACAAACAAACAAAAAACCAAAAACAAAACTAAACAAAAAAACAACCTGTGGCATATTGTAATGTGTTGCTTTACATAAAAATTTGACTCTTAAAAATAGGACAATGAGCTCAGTGTTGAGCTCCATGAGCCCAGGCCTTTGATCTGTGATAAAGTCTGTAGTTGTTGGAAAGATTTCCTTGACTTAGACCTGCTCACTAATAAAGCTGACCTAGAACATGCTCCAAATATGTCTATGCTGAGTTTTAGTTTTGTCCAAATAACTCAGATTGTATCAGTCCTCTAAATCAATATTGTGCTATATTTCTTATACAACACACACACACACACACACACACAACCAAATTTATATATTTAGTAGATAAATGTAAAAATCAAACGTTGAGAAAACAATTTTAAAAACATCATAGAAATCTGTTATGGGGCTGGGATATAGCTCAATGGAATAAGTGCCTGCCTGGCAAGCATAAGGTCCTGAGTTTAACCCCTAGTACCACAAAAAAAGAAAGAAAAGAAATATGTTATGTTCCAGTGCACAAAAGTTTATTTTCATAGCTTTCTGTACTTCTTCCCAAATATCAAGTGCTTGAAATACTTGTATATAAAAATTTCATCTAGTAAAAGTATTTTTATGAGTATTAAAATATCAAAGTATCATCCAGATTCACTTAATTACTTGACTTGTAATAAAAACTCGATCAAGCTTCCACGTCTGATTTAGAAGAGCATTTTGTGTGAGAATAATACATCATTAGATGACAACGATGAATTATGAATTTCTGGGCAAAACATCATAATTAAATTGTTTGAGGGCTTGTGTGAATTATGAAAAGCAGGCATAAACTAGAATTGTGCAATGTTTGAAAGGAAAAAGATACACAGAAGAATTCCCATTGTTCAAGAGGGCCAAGACCAAATTCTTCCTATCGGTAATGTTGAATAATCCATTGGTGGATAGACGTGTGCAAGAAACACCAAGGAATGCAAGGAAAGCAGCTCAGCAAGGACGAATAGGGTAGGCAGAGTTCTCAGGTGCTTCCCATCACGAAATGAACAGAAAAATGGAGCATAAGTCACCCAAGTTAAAAATGTTAAATAAATACCCAAAGTTTGCTTTCATTTGTTGTGTTCTAACAAATAAAAGGCAATTTTGCCCAAGTTTCAGGTGTCACTCAGTGAGTTTGCTACTAATCAGAGTATAACTCAAAACCTCCAAGGGAAGGTAACTGGATGTAAGGTCTATGCATTGCATTACCCAGAATGCCCTTTTAAGCAATAATTACATCAGTGCACAGTGGTATGCACCTGTAATCCCAGCACCCAGGGCAGACCAAGCAGGAGTATTCTATGTTCAAGTCCTGACTGGGCAACCCAGCTAGGCCCTGACTCAAATGTAAAAAAATCAAGACAAAACAAGGGTTCTGTGTATGTAGCTCAGCGGTAGAGCACCTTCATATTTAATCCTCACTCTATCAGAAATGAAATAAATAAGTAAAAATGCGATACTCCTTTAATAGCACAGAAGTCAATGAAAGGAGATGAAGGGATAACAGGTATTGGAAATAACATAGGTTTAAAGTGTTACCGTAGGTACTGCAAATAGATCCAAGCATAAGACACACAAATGTTCATACTGAGTGAACAGATGAGATTTTTCCACAGAGAAGCAGAAATATAAGGAACATAATTCCCAAAAGTTAAAAGCACTCATGAGGTACGGTAGGAAAATACAGTGAATGTTTAAAAATTTGCAACAGTAAGGACACATTGCGGCTTATTTACTTTAAAGCGCCTTCCTCGCTCCAACGATACTTCTCCCATCATTCTTGCCATTCTCTAGAGAAGCGCTGGAGGGGCTCTTTGATGAGTGTCTTCAGTTGCACCATAGTGGCTGCCTGAACCCACAAATCTGTTAAAAATGTTTACTTCTCATGGTCATTATGAATCAGGAAAAGCTGGACTCACATGGTGAGAGACCCAGTGAATAAGGTTCTGCTTGCCGGGGAAGCCTTTATTCCATTGAGCCATCTCCCTGGCCCCCGTTTCTTGATATTTAAATACAAAGTTTTGATCAACCCTTGAATCTCAATTTTAAAAGTCTATGCTTGTGTTTAATGTCAGATTACAAATGACAAAAAAAAAAAAAAAAAAAAAAAAAAAAAAAAAAAAAAAAAAAAAAAAAAAAAAAAAAAAAAAAAAAAAAAAAAAAAAAAAAACCCTCACAATAATGACATATGGCAAATGAACAATCACGTATAAGAATGGAGTAAGAAACTGCTTTGAAAAATAACAGCACTGCCTCATTAATCCATCCTACACAATCCAGCAACATGATACACATGTAGTTTGAAGGGTAGACAGAAAAGAGAAAAAAATGGGTCAAAAAATACTTTTTGGGAACTATGACATAGAATCTCCTAAATATGGAGTTAACTCTCAGTGTATTGCCTCATGAGACTAACAAATTAAACAAACACATCAGGGTTTCACAGAGGTTGGAAAATAATCTGCAGAGTTAGTGAAATGTGATTTTGTATGTCACACAAGGTCTCTCTTTTTCCTTTTGTCTTTCTACCCCTTAACTTATTTACCTCGCCTCTGATTTCTCTTTTAACACAGCTTTTCAAAGGCAAGCAGCAGCAGCAGCAGCAGCAACAATAATAAAATAAAAATGTCTAGCTTGCAGGCTATGTACAATGAGGTCATAGACCAGATTGGTTTAAATGCCAGGTTTCCAAAAAAAAAAAAAAAAAAAAAGCCACAACTCTTGAAACAAATAAAAGAGAATATACTGAAAGTAGCCAATGAGCTAAAGGTCATCATGGTTTCAATCTAGATGTTCCCCTAAAGCTTTATTAGCTCATAGGTGAGATTTCCAGCAGGTGATTGGATCATGCGGGTGTGATAGATGAGTGGATTTGTCCAAGGAAGAGTTGATGGCTAAATGCCATGTTGGGAGGAGAAGCCTTGGAGGAGGCGGTCACCTGGGTGTGGCCTAGGCCTATCTGCCTCTTCTTCCTTGAGCTCTTGTCTGTGTTTCTTGATCCTTTGTTCTACTATGCCCTCTGCCATGCCTTCCTGCCTTGGCTCCAGCCCACTATGGACTGAAGCCTTTACAAATATGAGCCAAAACAAAGCTTTGCTCCCAAGAGTTGGGGAGGCTGGCTATTCTCAGCTAGGAGAAGATAACTAAGACAAAGATATGTAGCATTGTTCAACACAGAAGAACAAAGATACAAATGGTGGCTGTACTTTCTGATGAATAAATGAAGCAGTAGTGGCCCATTTTTATATGGCTAAAAACCAAATACCTATAATATGTACCTACAATGAAAACAACCTTCAACACTGAAAGACATTTCCAGATTTAAAAAAATCTGAGAGAACTTATTATCAGTACTTCTGCATTACAAAATTAAAAAAAAATGCTAAAAGGAAGTTTCACTAAATTACAAGATATGAACATAGACTGTTACTAGAAATGGTTGGGGAAGATGATAGATAGATAGATAGATAGATAGATAGATAGATAGATAGATAGAAAGACAATCTTTTTTGTTGTTGTTGTTTCATTTTTGAAATAGTGTCTCTGTGCAATTCAGGCTGGGCATGAGCCCATTTTATAGCTCCTACTACTCTCCAACTCACAATGATCCCCCTGCCTCAGCCTCCTGAACACTGGGATTACAGACATGCACCACCATGCCTAGCTTACAAAAATCATTTTCTTCTCTGCATCTCTTTTAAAAAGTTAGTTCAAAGAAAAATTACCAGATTTTACTGGGAGCTTATGTGCAGTATATGAAAACAGGCTGCTAAAGGTGGGCATAAATGAAACTGTACTACTGCAGTTTTAGGTATTCTGAACAGGATTGTTAAGATTGTATATTTTAATCAATAATCCATAAACTAAAAATAGGTAATACAAAGGGGAAAGGCCAAAAATATTTGACACAAAGAATACAGAAAAAAAACAAGAATTTTATGGAAAAGAGATGTAGCAAAATAGATAGGGGTTGGGAATATAGCTCAGTGATACAGCACTTGCCTGGCAAGCACAAGGTCCCAAATTCAATTCCTGGCAACAAAAATGAGTAAATAAATATGAAACATGACATTAATTACATTATATAGGCGTGACCAGAAGAGTATAAGGCACCCATGCTACAGTGACCTGTTTGTATCATTCAAAGCTCTAAAAGATTCGTCTTCACTGATAAAAATGAAAAATGCGGTTTAAAAAGTGATAGGATTAAAAAGAGCCCTGAGTCTATTTTGTTTATTAGAGATCTGCTTTTCTGAAAAAGATAATGATAGGCTCAAAGTAAGAAACTGAGAAGGATTTATAGAGTTAGCATAATACAACTGTTCTAGCGCTATTACTAAGACAGAAAGGAGATTTCAGGAGCAAAAGTAAATCTGAGAATAGAGATCTTCATGATTATTAAAATGTCTAGTTAAGTAGAGAAATGCCATGTGGACACGTCCCCCAAGGCAGCTGTGCTTTTGCCTAGCTATGAGCAGTGGAGGCCAGTGTCTTTCCCTAAAGTGGTTTTCAAGTTTAGTTCAGGAGTCTGGCCAGCCTGTGGATGAGTCTTCAGTGAAGCAAGCAGACGGCAAATGTGCTACCACGGCACCCAAGCAATGGTCACGGTGAGCCTAGAGGACGGGGCTGTGAGCCTGGAGCACTCAGAGATGAGATGGCGTCTCTGCTGAGGCCTGTGTGACTCCAGAAAAATTCTTCCCCAGAACTGGCTACAGGGCAGGTTCCTCTTTAGCCACAACCCGACGCTGGCTGTTCAGCTCCTTTCACAAGAATGCTTCATTTCCTCTGTTACAAGCCTTGCTTGCCAAGGCACTCGGCTAGCACAGCCAGCTGTAATCTCAACGTTTTCCTCATGTGAAAGTGACCAATAAATACTGAAGTTCTAGAAGACTGTAGCCTTCTGTTCTCTGTGAACACTGGCTATCCCAAGGCCCTGAGCACTGCTATTTGTCTCTTCTTTGTTTTAGGTGTGTGTCATAACACCCTGTAGGGAACTGGAGATTCACTGCTCGGGTTCCTGAGCATGTTTTATGATATAGAAATACACAGATATGAAAGATTCTAAATGTGTGTGCTATAGAAAAAAAGGAACTCTTCTCCACGGTTTGTAGGAGCACAAACTGGTGCCACCACCATGGAAAAATGTGAAGTTCCCTTCAAAAACTAGACCTAGAGCTTCCATTTAACACAACCATTCTCCTGATCAGCGTCTTCGCCGAAGAATTAAAAGCATCATATTACAGCGATATACACACACTCAGGTTTATGGCAGCTTAACTTGTAATAGCTGAATCTTGGAAACGACACAAACGCCCATCTACTGGGAGTGGGCAAAGAACATGTGGTATTCTGCCACTCAGAGGAGGGGAGTACTACTCAGCCATAAAGAAATACTATGAAATGAAAGAGAGGACTCCATGCTTGTAAATTGGACAAATCTACATTTTTAGCAGTCAGCCTATTCAGGCCCAACTTCAAATGCAGGCATTGACTCATCAAGAGACTACAGCTCAGTTTTGAACTAAACCTCAATTAATTTTAAGAGTTTGATAATTTACCCAGTATGTTATCAGAACATGAGTTAGTCATATAGGATGCAATGAAAACATGATACTTAAGTGTCAAATATTTAAATTAACAAGAAAAAGTCACTAAGGAATTCAAAATTATTTTAAATACATGTTAAAGAACAGAAGGTTGGAAAAGTACTTCTGAATGCTTAGGAAGCAAATAAAAATTAACTCAAAAGAAATTATTTTAAATTTAATTATATATTTGCATTTAGGTTAAAAGAGATTTAAAGGCAATAATTTTCCATATTGCCACATAATAAAGTAATGATAAATTTTAACATAAAAGAGATTGTAGGAATAATGTAAGTTTAAAAGCAAAAATTTATACCAAAAAAGTATTTTATTTATTTATTTATTTCTATTTTTTTGGCAGAACCAGGGGTTGAACTCAGGCCCTTGCCCTTGCCAGGGAAGTACTTATTCCATTGAGCCATCTCCTTGGCCCCAAAAGAGTATTTTAAAAGATTGGGCAATTGATAAACCACAAATATAAGTAATCAGAAAAAAAAATTTAGAAATTAAGGAAATATTACTATAGATATTATATACTTTAAGAATAATAAAGTAATTCTTCTTAAAAATGTATGGCATCATTTTGACAACTTAGATAAAATAATTGCTTTAAAATATAGAGTAGTAAACTTGACTCATGAAAAAATATAAAACCTATATGGCCTTACATATAATTCTAACAAAGTTCATTATCTTATTTATACAAAGCAAGCAAGGGGCTCAGATAATTTCACAAGGGAATTGTATCCTAACATTGTCTGAAACATTTTAAAAATAATTAATTTCAATTTGATCAAAGTTATTTTATAAATTAGAGGATGAGAAAGCATCTCCTAAGCTTATTTTTTGGGATAACAAACAAAGACATTGCAAGAATGTGAGATTATAGGCCAATATTTCTTTGTGGAGTGTGGAAATTCTTCACCAAATTAAATCACCCAACATATAAAAATGGACTGCTGATCTGTGTTGGATTGTTTTATTTAAAAAAATACATATATAAAATTAGTCATCCATGTTTTGAAAATCTGTGATATATGTATCATTGTATGTTATCATTTATGTCATTTGCTCCCTTTGTTTTTGCTTCTATTTTTCACTCTTCAAGTTAAAATACAAATAAATAAATTAAAAAATAAATAAAAATGGTAATATTCATAACTATGAAGAGTTGAATTTGCAATTGCAAAGCTAGATTAATATTTTATAAACCAATCAATGTAACTGACCACATTAAGACAGGAGAAAATACTTCTATTTATTTTAGCAGAGCAGAAATGTATTTGTCAAAATGCAAAAGCTGTATATAGTAGAAACTCTCAGTAATCTAGGAATAGTAGGGAAGTTGCTAAATCTGATAAAGAGCATCCATAACAAATCTACAGCTTTACCAAGATAGAAGCCTTTTATTGCAAGCATGTTATGAATAATTATGGAAGATGCAGATAGGTGGAGAAATGTACTGTTTATTGATTAAAGGATTTAAAATTTTGATGCCACTAATTCTCTCCATATTAGTACATAGATATCAAATAATAATCCCAATTTTTTCTGTAATATGGAAATGAAAAAACCCTACTACAAACAATACCATGCTCAAAATGAAATGCAAGGCTAGTCCAGTTATATTACTTATCTCTAAGTATGATAAAGCTAACATTATAAAGATCATATTGCACTAGTAGAAGACAAGCAGGGAGAAGTAACTGAGGTTCCAGAAACTGATCCCTGTAACATGAGCACATTATATGGCAGAGGAATAAAGTGATTTAAAAACATTTAAATCTCCATCATTATTGCACATCATACAGAAAGATTTACTTGAATATTTTTGCGAAACTTAAAATGAGAAAGCTTGTAAAATAAAGAATATCTTGATTTTAATAGAACCTTCATGAGCAGAGATAACAGCAGTGGCCAACCAGGATTAACATGGGCCATGTCATACTGTCGTGCCACACCATGACCGTAAGACTGCATCGTATGCAAAACGTCATCGATCGCGGGTTAGTGATGACAGAAGCAGCTACAACACACTTAAAAGTCAGACCTTTTTGATGAACATATGAATAATTACGAACTTCACAAAATTTCCTTAGTTTCTTGTAGAGTTACACCAATGCTTAAATTTTGAGACAATGATTTTATCCTTAGTTATTTGCACAAGGTAAATTAAAAAATAGCCACTAAATAGACTATAATAAGAATATTTGGCACAGCAAACCAAAACCTGGAAATAACTCAAATGTCTACCAATGGGAGGAAGGAGTGAATTTTATATAGTCACACAGAATATTCCTCTTAATTTTTAAATAGAATTGCTTAATGATGTATACACCAAGGATAAATCTTAAAACACTACAAACAAAGTCATAAGGACACAAGCTAGTATGAACCACATGAACTCATTTCTATGAAGTTCATTGAAAGGTAAAACTAATTCACATTCTTAAGTCAGAACAGAGGTTTCTGGGGCTGGGGATTAAATGGAATAACTCACAATGGAATTTTCTGGAGAAATGGAAATGTTTTTTCTATTGCATTCTTAAAGATTTGAATCATTTTGATTATGAAAAATTCCCAGTCTCCTGTTAGAATTTGAGGCTCCACATTTTAGAGAAGCTGTGCACATTATTTTTCTTCACATCTTTTGCATATGAAAAAGCAGACATAACACTTTATGACGGAAAAGCATACTTTACCCCTTTGGGTCTGAAGAAACCATCAATACACGTCTCGCAATTGATGCCGGCTGTATTCTGCGTGCAGTTCACGCAGACGCCCCCTCCGACGTACTTCCCGTGTATGTTCAGGCTCAGGTTCCTTCTGGCAACATTTTCATCATAGTAGCACTCTTCTGCTTTTCCATGGCAATTGCATGCTACAGTAGGATAAAAATAAATCAGCAAATATTAATTTCAGGTTTGTGACATGCTTAAAAATTATTTCATTATACTTTTAGCAGGCCTAGAAACAAATATATTTAGGAAGCACTGGGATTTATGGGATTGGTTAATTCATTCATACTTGCAAAGAAATTGGAGATAATTAAACATAATTTAAAATTGAAATTGCCAGTGTTTTTCTTATTTTCTTTTAACATATAAAATTGCTACTTGGTATGGCTCAACACACAATGTCGCATTGTGACAGATAATAAATTATTGAACAATAATACTGCCTGATGATCAGACGCTTTGTAGGAATATTTACCATACTGCATTTCTGCGCTGGCGTCTATGGGTAAACATCGACTCAAGGAGTATCTTCCTTCTTTCCTAACTGAACTATAACAGCTGAAGTTTACACGTTTAATAGGCCAGATGCTCTTCCAGTTGTTTTTGGAGCTTATGATTGATTATAATTAAAATAAACCACTTTCCTTATTTTCAGAATCTGAGCCGAACAGCAGAATAGTAGTGCAGCAAAGATAACCTTGCCGTGTTGGAAATCACTGGGCAAAGTTCGTTTCCAGAATCTGCACTCCTCACCTTCACGTTCTGCCCAGTGCGTGAGGGGCAGCTTAGCACCAAGCTACCAGGGCAGAGGGTGATGGTTGTTGCTCCCCTCAGATTAGCAGTGTGTGCTGCTAAGCTGCTTCCAGCCATGTGGCACTGAAAATTTCAGCATTAAGATATTTTTGTATTCATCCTTCTAATTGTTTTGCAAAGACAAAATACTTGCTCTGAGCACAGGAAATATCCCAATAAATAATAGTAGCACTATTGACTGAATAACAATGATAAAGATGAGAATATGATTATAGGTATAGGTGAAAACTATGGGCATGGAATTTATAGCTAGTTACTATATAAAATCAAATTTTTAATTTTTATAAAACTCATTTATTTGCTGCAGGGACTCACTATGTAGCTCAGACTTGTAGTGATACTCCTGCCTCGGCCCCCACAGCACTGGGACGACAGGCATGCATCACCACACCCAGTTTTGGTGGTGAGCACGGCGTGCAGTATTGGGGATCAAACCCAGGTCCTTGTGCTTGTCAGGCCGGCAATTAGATTGCTGAGCTATCTCCCCAGTCCTAAAATTGTATTTTAACAGCTTGAAATTTTTTCATCCAGAAATACTGTGTTATTTCATTCTCTCAACAGTAGATGTTGTCACAGCATTTGCTGATAGCTACACTGATATGGTTTTATATCTGTATTACATTTTTTTTTCTTTTTGTATTATAGGGAGTGGTCTAAGGGTGTTCAGGGTCTCACTCCTAGGTCAGACTTGTAGTGATCCTCCTGTTTACAGCCTCCCAAGAGCTGGGATTACAGGTGTGTGCCACTATGCCCAGTCTCAATCTCTGCACCTCAGGGGCAGGGCTGGCATGGCAGGCCTAGAGATCGAACCTCCAACCCCTGAGCCTGCTTGCAGGTGCTTTAATCCACTGAGCTATTTGCCAGCCCTTGTATTGATACTTCAAATACCACTGATAGTCATTTAATTATTTGTTGAGTGGCTGAACACACACTTCAATTACACTGTAATTGGTGCTTTTCCAGCTGTGAGTGTGGTCATGTCTTTGATTAGGCTGTAAAGGTAGCTTTTTCTGAGAAAAATGTATTTGACATTTTTCTCTTTTAAAACATATTTATCAGATTTTTCTTATTGATACACAGGATCTTTTAATATAGCAAGGATATTATCTCATTTGTGTATTTGTTGCAAATATTTTTCCCCATTTGTTGACTTGATTTAGAACATGATATTTTGCTACGTTAATGGAGTTTCAAATTTTATTCTGGGGAACACATGGTTAGATGTACAAATCTGTAGGCATTATAAATAGCTTCATCGCTACAGGATTATACCCAAGAACACTTAAATACTTTCTTTTAGAAATGTATTGCCAAAAATGAAGATTCTTGCTGCCAGGATAAATAGAGGGAGACACAGTGTGATACAAACTCATTCTCACACTGTTCAAAATCGGTGTTGGCTTACATGGTGCAGCCAAAACATGGATGTTTGAGAAGCAGGCTTTTGTGTTTTCCTGCTTCAGTTCTGTCATGTCCTGGACATTGCAGTCCTGGTTACTGTCGATCAATTCTCCCAACCCCCAGCTATCTCTGAATTCACAGCACTCAAGGATAAGTGTGGTCGCTGCTGATACAGAACCATTCTGCCCTGGCGTCAACAACTTCCTCTTTCACTCAGTGAGACGTGCACTACGACCAAACTCTTTAAGTAAAGGCTCTGCAATGTGATGAATATTCGTTGCTCTTTAGAGATGTACTTGTGTCTTGGCTTAAATAAGCCTGTTAGATGAAAATCCACATTAAACTCAAATAAATTAGAAGGTGATCATCCATTTTATAGTGGGATTTATCATGTCATGACAGAATTTTCCTAGATAAAAGATGAGTGGAATGAAATGCAAGTTGGAATAGAAAACTTTTAACTTTTAAGAATGCATGCATTGCCAAAACTGCAGTGTTTATGTAAGAATTTATGGCTTGGATGCTCATCTTTAGTTTTTGTGTTTTAGAAATGTTTCTTCTATTGTACAAAAAATTAGGAAAATTGTTCTCTAATCCCAATATGTATAAGAGTAAACAGGAATCCTTTACTTCATTTTACCCCTCCTCTGATGCTAACCACAGTCCTTCTTTTGGGTGCTTGCTGGGACCCAAATACTCCATGGCTGAGTGGTAAAGCTACTGCACTTCACAGGCATCTTCTTTCAGCTACACATTTTCTTAATTTCAAAGTGATAATTTAAACTAGAAATGGATACTTATTCACACACATGTACATTCAGTCATTTTATTATTTTTTTTCAATAGGGGCATATTTCTTGGGCTCACTGTCTAGTAACTACATAGCATAGTTCATGTTACACATAATGATGGTCATTAATGATAATATTATCAACAATGCACCTTTATGTGAGTAGTTCTAGATGCTTGATACTCATACTCTGTATTTTAATGATATGTCCACCTCTCATTAATGAGTCAGGAGGCCAATTGAACACAAACACCCACATATTTATTTCAACACTATTCACAGCAGTCAACATATGGAATCAACTGATGAACACAGAAAGAAAATGTGGAATATATATGAGACGGAAAGGTTTTAAGTCATTAAAATGATGAAATCTTCCATCTGTGATAACATGGGTGGAAGAGGGTAATTTTACATTAAGCAAAACAATCCAGGCTGAGAAAGAAAAATACCTATGGCTGTCCTGGCAGGTAGAGTGTGCAAGTGCTGATCGGATAGAGGTGAGGGAGAACAGAGGCGCAGATGGTGGGGGAGTGTGTGGGAAGCTGAGACGAGGGACCACTGTTCTGTGGCAACTCCATTATGGCTGGACAGAGGAAATAACTCTGCCCTCTAGGGCAGTAGGAGAGCATAGAAAATACACCATATATTTCAAAGACAATACATGGAAGGACTCGGTAATTTTCACCACAAAGAAATGATCAATGTTTGAGGAGATAGATATGCTTACCATCATCAAAACATTTCAAATTATGTACATATAGCAACATATCATATGGCACCATAGATGTGTATGTCAGATTTATACAGATAAGTGCTCATCTTTCCATGAATTTTAACTCTTGCCTTGTCACCTTTTCCTCTCAAACCATTCACAACTTCTGCTCTCAAACAACACCTCCGGGTACTATAGCCACTGAATTCTGAGGAGTTAATTTCTCCCTGATTTTCCTCCTTTTTTTAGGCAATGAATATTGAGGAAAGAAAGGAAGAAGAGAATGGAGAAGAAAAGGAAGTTTCTAGAATGAGCTGGAGCAAATACATGTTTCAGAGCTATATTCCAAGCGTATGTGTTTAGAAAGCTAGTCTGTAGAGTGGAGGTTTTATTTCATATTTACTTATGATTCCATTGGCCTGAATATACACATCATGTCGTAAGTGCCGGGCTCATCCTACAAGTAATACATGCACAGTACACTTTGAAATGTTTCCTGCCGTCTTCACAGAATGGTAGATGCACAGATATGGGAGACACTTACAAGTGTAAAAACAAAACCCCTGGAAATTGGCTAAGAGAAGAGTGGAAAGAATTTGCCAGCTTTTGCACTGGATGCAGGAGACCTCTAAACTGCCAATAGGGGCTTCTCTAAAATCCACACTTGTGTCTTCACTCAAGCATAGGCCCACTCTGTCGGGTCTCGAAAACATACCTTCACATTCTGTTTTCGTCAGGAAAGTCCCCGCTCGCCACGGTTTCTGGTGGAATCCTGGGCAGCACCGATCACAGCTCTCGCCACAGGTGTTGTGCTCACATTCACAGCGTGATTTCTGGCCACAGAAGGGGACACACATGGAGCACTGATTACAATTGCAGAGGAAAAGGATGTCTCTTTGAAAGGTAGTGTGACGCAAGGAGAAAATGTCTGCAATGTGCACTAAAACATAAAACTGCTCTGTGGCTGGGTGGCAGACTGTGTCAACCCTTGAGTGGGTCTTTTGGATCGACCCCAGCTTTGGGTAGACCTGGATTCATTGGGTTTACATTTGCTAGAGGTGGAGAGGTTTAAGGGGGTGTGGTTTTGAAGACTGGATTCTCTTGTTCTGATGCCTGGGGTCTGCAGATTTTCTGGGTCAGATGTGCCCCTTCTAAGGCATCTCTCAAACACCGTTAACATTTTTGAATATGGCAAAAGGAGAGAGTTGATTCACTCAACTGTTCATCTCACGCGCACAGAACAGACGTCTAGTTTTGCTGGGGGTAAGTCTCGTGTGTGTGTGTGTGTGTGTGTGTGTGTGTGTGTGAGAGAGAGAGAGAGAGAGAGAGAGAGAGAGAGAGAGAGAGAGAGAGAGAGAGAGAGAGAGAGAGCTCTGAGTATAGTCTCAATTTACCTCTTGGTAGGTTGCCCAGGGACAGGCTCGGGAGCCACGGCCCAATACCATCCCTGATGGCAAACATTTACTATGCAGCAACTTGCATTGTAACCTCACCAGAAAAACATTCCAGGACTTGAAATAAGCGTAGGTGATAAAGTCCTATAATCCATTAAGGAGAAAACTACCTTGGAGTGTAACAGCATTCACAGTACAGCTGCAGTTGGGGCAAAGCAAAAGCAGAAATACTGACCACGGTCTCAGCATCGTTTACTGATCTTCCTGTTTAATAAATGCCTTCCATACACTGCCTGGCAGACAGCTTTGAATTTCATCAGTTTACTTGTGACAAGAAAAGCACATGCTCATTCATCTTGTTCTTTAGATTATGCTCACTTTATACACTGTTATGAATGAAAAATTCTATCCAAAGCTTTCCAGCATTTCTGCCCTGGCAGGCTATTCTCTGGAACCCTCTTTTTATTACTCTCCTTTTTGCCTCTGTCTCACTTCAGCTTCCATTCCAGGGCCATTTGGAGATTTACCTCCATATCCAGTTTTCATTTGTTTGCATTAATTTTTTGATTAAAATTTTTAAAAATGAAATGGACAGGTTGATGGATGGCAGGCATTCTTTAAAGCTAAATCATGCAGCAGGGCTGTCAAATCATGAAGCTTCAAAATAGATACCAGTTTGGAACCTTTGAGGGAAAAAGAAATACCTAATCTGTTTTCTGATATCACGATGGTTGACTTCAAAGTCTGTCATCTTAACTGCCAGCTATATGTCACGCTGGCACAGCTTTCTCCTACACTGCCTAAGTGGGGACCCAACACCCATTCACAGGGTTTCCTGTCAGTATGGAAACATTTTCCAGTTCAGGACTTCATTTCCCCTAAGCATCCTATAAATATACATACGTTTGTGGCTGGATCAAGCGGACAAGCCCTGGCATGACCATAGCAGATGCACATCCCTCCGACCGAAATATCCTTGACAGAGTAGTAATACTGCAAAAAGAAATCCAGAGAGAAATCCTATTAGGGTGGTTGTGAGGTGAAAGTAGCCAAAGAGATATTCAGTTACCATTTTATTGTTTGCTTTTATGCTTCACTGGAAGCATGTTTGTAGTTCTTAAGGGCTGATGAAATGGATAAAGGAACTCCTAGCTTTCCAGGCAAGCCTAGAAGAAGGATGCTTGGAGTTCACGTTAGGTGAGCACAGATGTCTTCTTGACAGGTGAGGCCAGGGCTGTGCTAGAGTTCCCCCTGTAAGAGTAGTTTTTTTTTTTTTTTTTTTTTTTAACATCTGAAGCTAAGGACAAGGGTTCTTCATAAAACTCGTCAGGTATAGGTTCTTGAAAAGAAACCTCTGCATTAGTGTGCGAGGGACCTCTAAACTCATACAAATTATGCAAGCTATTTTACAGGATAGATTTGTTAAGACAAATTTATGGGAATTTGTGGTGCTACCAAGTTTTTAACCAAGCTTTGAATGTTTTGGATGAAAATGCTGTGAGTTTAAGGTTCAAAAGATCTGCATTTTTACTATTATATTAAAACACTCAATGACTTTCCCGGGTCAAGCTAATACAGGAATATGGCCCTGAAACTTTAATTTATCAGATATTTTTAAACATTATTGTTTTGAGACAGCTGGATTAATATGAAAATTTTAATGAATATGTGTATAGGAATTAATCATTCTCAGAGCTCTTTGAATGACCATATGGTATCTAAAGAACACTCTTAATAAGGTATGGTTTCCTATCCTGATTATACATGTGAAAATCTCAGTGTTAGGAAACAAGGAGTCAGTGGGAAAGAATCTCAAGACCTGATCCTATTTTCTACTTCGGTTTTTGTTTCTCTTCTCCCTCTTTTTTCTCATTTCCTCCTTCTTCTACTTCATGTTTTTCTTACATTATCTTGATATAACTAGAATTTGTACCAGTGCTTGGAAATGTGAATAATGTAAAAATCTCCTTTTCACTTAGGTTCATCATTTAATAGCACAGATACAAATGGGTATATGTACTCAAAATGCTGGCAAGTCAGATTGCAAGATGCCTCTAAAATTGGGAAATTAATTTTACATATAAATGTTAAATGCTTTGCTTTTGAATCATGAAGAAGACCGGAAATTCAATATCCTATTTTTTATATTTAAATTCGTATGTAGCGTTTATGGATCTTGAGTACTTTCAAAAATCATATTTGTATGTTAACTTATAGTGTACTATTATAAGGCACATGCACAATGAAGGTATAAATAATAGATGGGCAACCTAACGCTCACTTTGCCTGCTGTGGAAGATGATAAAAAAGAAAACTAATTTATTTTCATTGATTTGTTTTACCCTGATACATACACTGTCAAGAATCAGTAAATTTCACTTCAAAGTTATTCAGGCTTCCTTGGTGTATATTTTAAGTCACACCTCAATTAAAATCAAACATATATGTTTATATTTTAAATAAACACATAATGACTCTAAATATTGCTATGAAACAATGATTACTTCTACATAAGGCAATTGACAATATGTTGAAATATAAAACAAGGTAAAGTTGCTTTAGATTTGGAAAAACAGCAGCAAAATAGTCGACATATGTTGTATGTGGATAATATTTAGTTGTTCTGTGATGAGAGAAAGGCATGGTTTAGCCATGTAAGAGGAGAAAAGCATGGCAAAAATATCCATTGTTCGGGTCCGGTGATACTCAGAGATTTAGCAGTTAGGGGCTGAGTTCTCTGTGCTTTATCCAAGGCTCTTTTCCCTGTTCTCTTTTTCTACATCCTACCATTGTAGGAATGCAGTAGATATCTCATTGGCATGGACTTGTCTTATGAATTTATAGCTGAATTGAATTTCTTAGTAATACATAACGTCATAGTCATATAGCCGAGTATAAGAGAAATGTAGACATTAGTTAACGTGGTATAGGGTAGGCAAAAAGTAATGTAATTACCACCGAGGCCACCTAGGGCTGGTCTTCAATTACCTTCATTCATCAAAGATCTGTAGGAATGATGCTTTAACCCTTTGTGATATATGTGTGTATATATATGTGTGTATATATATAGAAATATATATATTTCTATATATATATATATTTCTATATATATATTTCTATATATATATATTTCTATATATATATTTCAACATATATATATTTCAATATATATATATTTCAATCTGGGAATTGAACACAGGTCTTTTCACTGAATTATATTCCCTGCCCCTTTTTAAATTTTCAAACTGAGACAGGGTATTGCTAAATTTCTTTGACTAGGCTCAAGCTTCTAGTCTTTTTCCTTAGCCTACAGATAAAAATCTTAAATCTTATTTTATCATCTTATTAAACACACATCGAAAGCACAAGAGCGCATCTTACAGGAAATAAATTTATAATGAAATTGAAGATGGATATTGTGTACATTGAAAAAGTTTTCACCAAAAGATCCATAATACAGTCCAGTGAAACATAATGTTCATACTTTTTAAGTATATGAAAAGAGAAAGAAAGAGTCCTTTTCTACTCAACAAGAAAAAATACTTCTGAAAGAAGTAATAGAAATGGAAATTTAGTAATATGATAAAAGAAACTCTAGGTTCAGTCAAGTATCTACATTAATAGTCCTGTTCTGTTATCTAAAAAGAAAAAAAATCACAAACAACAAAATATCAGAAGGAACATCACATCCCAGTGCTAAGAAATATCAAGATCAATATGCCCCTGAAACATCTGGTAGAAAGTTGCATCCAGCTATTTACTATGTATTATAATATCTATATAGTTCTGAAGTGAAGGTAAACTCACAGGAGATCACACTTGTAAGGGGCTGTGGTTTAAGTTATCTTTCACATTTTTCAGAACAAACTTTTTTGTCAAAGGCACAGCAATTACACTTTACCAAGGGAAAAGTGTAATGGATTTTATTATTAGCAATCAGCCACTCCAGAGCTGACACAGGAGGCCATAAGCTGTGAGAATTTATAACTGGATTTCTCCAAGTGATGAAAAGAGAGCAAAAATGGAGCCCTTTGGGGGAGAAAATTTCTTCTACCCCAGATTTAACAGGGTAAGGGGATATTAAAGAATGTTAAATTATTTACAATTTTTCAAAAAAAAAAGAAACTACAAATAAAAGAATAAATCTTTCTGGAAATAAACTTGGCTTTGCCTTCTGCAAAGTAAGTAATCAACAGAAGTACAGCTTAAACTTTTGTTATCATAAATAACTCTACTTTTAACTCCATAAATTGTGGTAGCTTTTTAGGGAGTATATATTATCATATTTTTTAAAGAGAAACGGAACAGTATGTAGAAGCATTTTTTTCCTACTGTGGTACTTTTATGAACCAGAATGGTTCTTTTATGAAGTACCAGAATGGTACTTTTATGAAACAGAATGAAATTATTTGATGAGAAAAAAATGGCCCATAGGCTGGAAGTGTTGACACCAGAACACTTTATAGAACTTTATAGAACTTTATAGACTTGCACGGTGTGAGTTCTACCTTAGAACGAGTAAATTAAAATCTGTATTTTTACAAGAACATCAGTTTATTCTATGTACATTCAAGTTTAAGACTAACTCTGTGTGTGTGTGTGTGTGTGTGTGTGTGTGTGTGTGTGTGTGTGTGTGCGCATGTGCATGAACGCATGTGTGTCATAGCTCCTGATAATAAATGAATTTCTTAATGTGAATTGTGGTCCAAAATATCGAAAGCCTTGCCTTTTAGTAATATCTTTGCAGCACCAACTATCATAATCTTACAAGTCATCTAACATGATGAAAAGTAATGTCATCCTTAAAAGTTATGAGCTGGATATTGTGACTTTTGATTTACAAAAGGAGAAATTGAAGTAAAAACAATATTAAAAAGTTTGATAAAGGCACACACGTAATAGGTGGCAGAGGTCAAATTTGAGCAAAGGAAGGTCTACTGAATTTTAAATTCTTCCATAATTATCATTCCTACAAATCACTGAGAGGTTTTTTTCTGTTTTTGGTAAGTTCCTTAACAGATAAATAAAACGGTGGGTGTCGTTTCATTCATAAGCTCGCCTACCATCCATGACTTACTCTTCTTGTGACAATGGGGTCAATCTCTCTTGGATCCTTGTGTGCAAACATCATCAGGTCAGCGTTGAGGGTGCGGATCCTCTGCAGCCGCAGACGGATGTACCGGGCAGAGGTGAATTCCAGCAGTTCTGGAGAGGGATCGTCCGCGCTGGGTCTCCCATTGATCAAAGAAATGTGAATCTGCACAACACAGAACACTGTTTTGACATTTAGGTTTACAAAAGTTAAATACCTGGTGCTGTTTGGTTTTTCTTACAAAAATAAGCCTGAGTGCCTTTTCTCCTCGATTGTGACATTGGCACATGTTTATTCCCCGAAGAGCAGCACAGTGAGTGAGGTTATGTCGTGACCCACTTACCACGTAGGTGTGCAGCTCATCTGCATGTGTCTTACATGCTCTCTACAGTCTAATTTTGTTAAACCCATGGAAAGCAGAGAGCTTTTCATTTTAATTAATGTGCCAGTACAGCGCCGGGGCTCTCAGCAAGCACTCCACCACCGAGCTGCACCCTGAGCCCTGTGTCCTGTGGTCGCCTACATTTCCTTCTGCAAGGCATCGGGCCATCCTGCCCTTTCCAGGACTTCCATAAATTCTTAAATCAATTATTCTTTTCATAAAATTCTTGTGCCTTAAATTATCTAACAATCTGATGTGCAGTAAGAAAAAATATTTGCCAGAAAGAGGAATCAAAGTTATTCTAAACTTGAAATCATTTCTTTATACTTACATATCAATAACTACACTACCTCTGCACCTATATCTACTTCTATGTCTATATCTACATTGATATCTATATCTAAATGCATATATATTAAAATATAAGGAGCAAAGATTTATAAAGTTGGAGGAAAACCAGACAAATCTATGCTTACAGTAAGCAATATGAAATATTTCATTTTTAATAAATGGCTATTTTATCATGCTCTCTTTTTAAAAAGAAATATTTTTTTGGTTCAGGCTCTTGCTACAGAGATTGGACTTGAAGTGATCCTCTTGTCTCACCTCCCCAGAGCTGGAATTACAGGCATGTACCACCAGGCCAGGTCTTGGTGGCTGGCTCATGGACCCCAGGATGGGGCCAAAATGAAATGCAGTACTGGGGATTGAACCAAGGTCCTTGTGCTTGCTTAGCCAGGCACTTAGACTGCTGAGCTAGCTCCATAGCTTTTTTCTTTTTGTGATTTATTTACTTTTTAGTTATTGATAGGCCATGAAGATAAAAATTTACCAGGGCCATAACACATTCAATGAAAAAAATATTATAAGAAATAGATTGAGCTTGGAGAAAATAGAGAATTGTTTAAGAAAAGTAATTTAGCACCAGGAAAATTTACAAACTAATCAGACCACTTTCCATGTAAAAATGGGGACAACACCAGGAACTTTCCCCTAGGAAGATATCTCAAGAAGAGAAAATTCTAATTAGAGATTAACTGCTCGATAAAATGAAAAGAAACCTTTAATAAATAAAGGCAATTTGTCTCTGTGCATAAAGGATTCTCATAAAGTGACGAGGAAAAAGACCAAAAACATTGCATAAAAATGGACAAAATGATTCAGAGGTTCTACCAAAAGGAATAAAAATGGTTTTAAAACAATTGACAAAATACTCAAACTCACTCATAAATATTGATTAAAAGCATCCTCATGAGCTTACTCTAGTTTTTTGTTTGAATATACTCGTGAATTTTCTCTAATGGCAACAATAATCACATTACAAATATCTCTTACACATATGGGGATGAATGTAACAGGGCACAAACATCAACTGAAATTAATTTAGGAAGAATTACAAAAATAAGAAAAGTATGAAAATTGTGAGCTCACTGTTCTCTATATGGGAATTATCCTATAGATAGAAAATAATGTTGGCAGAGTACTACATATGCACTCAGTATTACAAGGCAATGCATGTTTTGGTTCCATCTTCCAAATTTTCATATCGAACCCTTAATTCTGTGACTGAATTGGGAAGTGGGTGTCTTGGAGGTGATTGAGCTGATGGGCGGAACTCTCATGAATGGAATTAGTATCTAAGCAGAAGAGGAAGTTACCAATCTACCGTGGAGGAAGACAGTACCCACTGACAGTTCTGAACCAAGCCATCCTGGCTCCCCGATGCAGCATATGGAGCTGTGATAGAATGAACAAAGTCAATGGCACTCTTGTGGCACTTGTAGTTCATTGCCAGAGATTAGATATAAGCTGATATCCACCACTATGAGATCAGTTATGTGAATTATGTATCTTGAATTCTGTGCGACCATCAAACAGATTATTCCCTGTGAGATAAGTTTAAGTCAACATCGTTAAGTAAATGGAAATTCAGAGGCAGGTTTTGAGCTGAAAGTACATTCAGGAACCTGGTTATGCACACATGTGCAGGGGGCTGGAAAGATAGTAATAATAGAAAGGGGATTCTGTGACAGAAGACATGCAGACACAGGACAGACTGTACTCATACTGGGAAGCTGAGGCCTGAGGTCACCTTTTGGACTGCGCACCACATTTATAAGATGACACATAATGTGCCTTCGTGACATTTTTGGATGAAGGGTAATGCTGTGTATTTCCATTCCCAACATCTTTCAGTTAGACAATCCCAGTGAGCCTTTTACAAGCTGACTGCCAAGATGCTACTTGGGTCACTAGAAGAATACAGCAAACTGAGGTGACAAACCAAGGCTAATGTCACAAAGAATAGACTCAAAGGCTTCATAATCAAACTATGAAATTTTCCAGCTAAGTGAACAAAGTTGGATACTAGTGAAGAATCAATTCATTTAATACATCAAAATATGACTGAATGCAAGTTTTCCTAAAACACTCATCTTGAAGTACTGAATGCCCTGTAACGTAGCAAATGCTGAGGGTAAGGCAGGTCTTGCACACTCCACAATTCTGATATTTAGTGACTGAGCCAAAAATATGTCTGAAATGAAGCTGTCTCTACTGCTTAGCAATCAAATATTAAAGAGTGAATAGATGCACAAACTATTGAGCTAAGAAAAGTAGTTTCTCTTACATATTAATTTTGGCACCTAAAAATGTCACCAATGACCTTGGATTCATGCTCAACTTCTTTGAAATCCTTCCTTGACAAATCTTAAAATACTATTTAAAAGAAAAAGAAATTATGCCTGTCTAGGATTAAATTTCTGTGAATCATTACGGTTTCCTTGGTGTTTAACACAGTGGTGAACCAATTTGGGCTACATAAGTAGTGTGTAAATTCCTCACTTAAACACACAAAGAAAAATTTTAAAAAGAAGCGTGCAAGTTTCTCATTTAGATTCATCAACCATTTGATAGCACCATCAAATATTCAGCACAAGAGCATTTCTCCTCACAGTTTTGGTATTTCCATCAAGTTTGTCTGCCAAGAGATCTTGTGAGTGGTGTCAGTTCCAAGCTGTGTCTGGGATAGGAGTCAGCCAGCTGTTTGGCACTGCTGTGTGCGGCTCAGTTTCCTAACACAGTATGTTCCCCCTTTCCTTTTTCCATTGTTCTTCAAAATAAATCATCATATTGGATAGGCTATTTCCACCCATATGACACTGAGTAATTTTAAGTTTATCATATACCTTAGCATACTTCCGGATTTCCTACAGGATGGCAACTAGGTGATGTCTCTCTTATAGAACCATGAAAAGCACCAGTCCCCAGTACCACCCTCGCTTGGCAGTGAGGCCCTGGGAACTCTGCGGCCATCTAGTCCTCTGCAGTGGCTCCCGTTACAGGCATGTTGGTGGGTGACACTCATGCTGACCCTGGAATTCACTTCAAGGGAAAGTATCTGAGTACAATCATCAACTGGCTTCCAAGCTTTGAACATTTTCTCTAAAAAGAATTTTACAGACAAATTTTACAAGTAAAAGTTCAGCAAAATATCTTTCAGTTTTTGGTTACTCAATGTCTACAGCAATATTATTCTGTATTTACCTAAATTATACTCTTTTTCCTAGCTCAAGCACATATACCATGTTTTCCTTGCAGGTAGACACATCTTTGTACCTCTCTTGTATTTTTTACTTTAAAATAAATGGGACAATGTTTTATCAAACAAATAATCTGACTCCTTTTATAGAAAACACTCCATTTGTGATATCAATTTTCAGTGACTAGAAGTGATAATGTACCTTCCTGATGATACAACAAGAACTGCTGAAGGATCATATTAGAAACTTTGAAAAGTGTAGTGCAAGAAGACAAAATCAAAATGTAGCACACCTTCCTAACACATTTTCAAAATCCCCTTTGCATGATCAATTTCTAAGAGGTGTTAATTAAATTAAATTAAATTATTACAAGCATTTGAAAATAAACTGACCAGAGGATTCACAACAAACATGCATATTTGTAGATTAGCTGTGGTTTTGTGTGGTCAAATAATTTATGTAATAACAAGTGGTTGAGCTATCCACAAAGCTCCAAAACTTAATTATGCTCATGTGGAAGTATTTAAAAGAGCGAGAGGAAGATTATACAGATAACTTAGAAAATGGGCCTACATAGTTTTACTTTCAACTATATAAGAAATGAAATGCAGTATATTTTGAGAAAAGAGCCAACCAAGGTAGCCTGGCAAGGTGCAGTAACCTGCCACTGTGTTTCAGCCCAGGGATGGGGCTGGAGCTTGGATGGTAGGGGGCGCCTTGCAGGTACTGCTTGCTGCATCTCCACCAAGTCCTGCTATTGCAGAGCTTCCTCCACCCTCCTTTACCAATATCCTTTGCACCTCTAAGTAAAATGAATACTTGCCACTCCTCGCCATCTTTGACCCATCAGTAGCAACTGAAACTTCTAGTTATTCCACTGACTTCCAAAACGCTTTGCCCTTGTTTTGCTCTTGCCTCTCTGGCTTCCCTTCTTCATCTCTTTCTCTACTACATGCAAGCATCCCTTAGCTAGAGCACATTGGACTAAAAGTGTTTTAGATTTCAAAATTCCCATTCTTTGGAATATTTGAATGCGTACAATGGGGTATCTTTCAGATGAGGCCCAACTTTGATGGCAAAATATACACCATTTGGTGTATACCTTTTATCGCAAATAGCCAAAAGGTAACTTGTTATATTTACAGTATTTGTGTTCAGACTGCACACGCACACATGACGCTGGGGAGGTTTCCATGTGGGGCACCACATGGATATGACACACTGACTACTGTTTTGGAGCATTTTGGACTTTGACTTTGTAGATCCAAAATGCCCAACCAGTGTATTAGCATCACCCTGGCATTTTAATTTTACAGCAACACACTGCTTAGTCCCTGGCCTTTGCTTTCATCCCATTTACCATCTTAGTCATCCCAACAAAGCCTTCTATACTGATGTGTCCCACATTCAGTCTCAAAGGCTGATCTCCAGGACAGAATGCAGAACCAACTGCCAACGCTGAATTGGTTGGGTGTCTAATTGGCATTTTCTTAGTCACTTTCCTGTCATGCAATGCAATACCCTGCGAATGCGGGAAGGTTACATTAAAGGAGGGAGGCTTGTTTGGGGTATTACTTCAGCCCCTGGTTGGCTGGTTCCAAGAGAAAGGCAAAATGGCAAAGAGAAGGCTATATAGTGCAGGAAAGGGGCTCATGGCATGGCGACTGGGCAGCAGAGGGAGAAGGGAGAGGCCAGAGGGAGGAACATGCACATCTGGCTGAGGTGCCCCCTCAGTTTCCTTTTCCCACTGCCCCTGGCCCTAATACCCACTCAGCTGTGGAAGAGCCCACTGGTGGGCAGAGCACCTCTGTGCTCCACACACTGACTGCCAGCCCTACCCTCAAGTGTGAGAATTCCGGGAACATTCCAGATCTGTGCCAGAGCAGGCCTCTCAGCTGCGCTCTTGCTTCTCAGCCCTCATCTTCCCAATCTTCCCAAATCCACTCTCGTGGCCACTTCCTGCTAACACTGGAGAACCTTGCTGCATGTGCCCGGCTTTCCTCCATCCTGACGCAGACTGATTCACAAGTTTTGTTCCCTCTCCTTGGCAAATATCTCCAGCATTCTGCCACTTCTCTTTACCTTCACATAAAACCGCCTTGGTCCAAGCTTTAGTCCTCTTTCACCCGCAGGACCACTGCTATGATTTCTCTTTATTTACTAGAACAGGAGCCTGGGAGCTTAGGAAATGCTCACTGTTAACTGATACTCCTTGGGACATGGGGCTGATCTTGTGCAAAATGAGAGCCAAATAAATTTTTTAAATGAATAAAAATGACTAAATATTTAATAATTTCTGAATATTTACCAAAGTTCACCATCTTTCTCACAAATTTCTACTGTCACTGAGTCTTTAATCAGCTGTTCTTACCGTAAGTAAGTCTTTTCCTTAATATATGTAACTTGGAATGCGTTAGTTTCATAAAATCAAATCCAAAAGTCCTTTTAGTTTTCTCCTTGAGTATTCGGAGTTTATATAAAGAAAATCAAGAAAGTCTTTTATCCATAATGTTCTTACTTCTTAGTGCACTAAGCTTGCTATTATGATTAATATTACTTAAGTTTATTGTCCATTAAAACAGTTTTTTTTATTTTATGTATTTGGTCCAGGATATCATGATGAAGTTTGGACTCATAGTTATCCTTCTGTTCCAGCCTCCCCAGCACTAGGATTACAGGCCTGTGCCACCCCACTAGGTTTTGGTGGCCAGGGCAGAGCCCAGAAGAGATGTGGTAATGGGGACTGAACCCAAGTCCTTGAACTTGCCTAGGCAGGCACTATCTCCATGCCCCAAACAGTTTTATTTTGATAGCGTTTTTTAAATGTTTATTTATTTATTTGTTTGTTTATGTATTTGATAGAGGGTCTCGCTATGTAGCTCAGACTCATCGCGATCCTCCTGTCTCAGCCTTCCCAGCACTGAGATTACAGGTGTGTGTCACCACACCGGTATCAGGGTGGTGTGGTGTGCCCGGAGTTCTAGGACTGGCATACCACATGGTACTGGGGATTGAACTCTGGTCCTTGCTCTTGGTAGGCAGGAGCCTAGGCCCAGAGCTATCTCCACAGCACTTGACAGCCTATATTTTGAGATGAGAATAGCACATACACTAATGCCTTGGTTTATGAATGCTTATGTTTGCAGACAATTCCGTTTGTAAACAAAGGTATTAGCAAAGTTCTGTCTCTGTTTGTGAACTGTATATTGGGTGACAAACATGACCATATCCATATCCCCAAAACTGTAAAACAAATTAAGCTTTTAAATTGAGGTACTTCTGTAAATGAATGTGAAGGATAATGCATTAGAACATAAGTATTATTCAGCTTAACTTGATTATCAGTAATAGGGTGAACCTTATCCATTGGGCAACCCCAACATTTTGATAAAGGATAAGAAATTCTTGAAGACACGTTAGACTATTTCTGAAGACAAACAATGGAATATATTGATGTAAATGCATGAGTCACTTCAGATATCTTAATAATCTCACCAAACCATAATAGATGAAGTTTCTCTGCATATAAAGTATAATAAGCTGTATTACATCAGAAGGTCTTCCACTGTAAGTCCATTACCATTAGATGCTCATAACCAAATAAAGTACTTGTAAATGGTTGATGATTATGCAGCTGTTTGATAGTGATGCTTTAATAATAAAATGTCAGTGGTCATGCATGACCTTCGCATCTTAACTAAGCTATTCCAAGAACACAGGGAAATGTCAGCTTAGTAAGAAATTTAGCAAATATGCCTGCATCACTGACAACACTATGCCTGAGTTCAATCTTCTCAGGTCTTTCCTTCCCCCACAAAGAGGTTTTGCTTTAAACACCTTCTTGGCTCTAACTTCTCTGAAACATAAATTGCTTTTCTGCTCTTCAGAATTATACTTCTTGCATTTGTCATTCCTGGATGAAGGCTTTGCCTTCCATGCAATATTCAAACAGATTCTTCACTGTCAGAGCAATAGTCATTAATAGATTGCAACATAATAAGAAAATCAGTTCTCTCAGAAGAATATTTGTCATCTTATGTGTTGATTTTTCTTCTCTCTCAGTGAAGTCATTTAAAATATCATGCTCAAAGTTTTGTGTGGCTTCACTGCCAGTCAAAAGTAAAACAAACCTACCACTTTGTATCAGAATTACTTGAAAATCTTTTATCTTCTTTTCCCCCTGCATCATTAGGAAATTTCATGTGTAAGTGATTTATAATCCCTAGGAGACTGCTCATAGAAGGTCTAAATTTCTAGGAAACATCAAAATAGAAACAAATTCTTAGCTGCTCCAGGATTTCCAACTTTCTCAAAGTCTTGAAGTTGCTATGAGCCTTTATGTAGCGCTCTGGAGGGCTTCCTTCTTGTGACTGAAAGGAATCCGGAAAAGCATTTAATTCTAAGTTGCTGTTCAAGATGTATGAAGACTTGTTTCATCTGAAACATGCTCCATGGTCACCTACAATCTATCATACTTAATATCAAGCTCTCCATTTCACTCCTGGTCATGATATATAAAAAGAACACAGCCTAATCAGTGCCTCACTCAAAAGGAGGGAATAATCAATGAATGCAAATTTCACCCCTTTCTATTCTTTGCCTTGCTTTAACTGGACTTTGACATGACAGTTCCTTTAGCATATATTTTAAATGTTTTCCAGAAATAATATAAAAACACTTTACATTAAAATATTGTTTCTTCCTCCTCCATTTATGTAACATTTGCCTGGATAAAAGTAGATTTATCAAAGTTTTCTCAATCTCTTTTGGGAGTTTCTCATTTACATTTTATCAAGTGCAGAAGTCATTGCCAAATCATTGTGCTGTCAGACTAGCAGCACTCTGTGCTGATGCAGTAAGCATCTGAAATTCACAGCCAGGAGTAGCTTTGGAGTAATTCGTGAAGGAAGATACCAGCATAAAATTATTTTACTCTCTTGAAAATATACTATTGCCTCAAATTTCGTTTGGGCTGTGCCCTGTCCAGAGACCGCCCAAGGGACTAGAGTAATTGCTCATCTATTTCAACATCACACAGACTTCAATAATTCCTTTACACGTATAGAACCTTGCCTAGAGAAGAACTGTTTGCTTACATAGACAATTGTAGACAGTACTGGTTACTTATAGCAGAAACTCTTACATGTCATCTGTATATACTGTACATACAATATCAACTTACATAATGCTTAAAAGAACCACATGAGGTACATGTTGTCATATATATATATATATGTTCTGATTCTAGCTTGACCTCATGGCCATGCACTTCAGCATGCCATTGATTACCTCACAGACCAGAGCCTCACTAAGAACATGCACATAAACAATAGCTGATCACATACATGCTGTCTGCATGCTCACAGAGACAGGAAGCTTAGCACTAGTGAGAGAACTTACTCCGTGTACTCTTCTCTGTCATCTCATTTGCCTCTATTCCAAGTCTGTCTGTGAGAGATCCAGTGTTTTCATTGTTGTTGTCCTTGTTTCCCTATCCTTTTTTTTCTTGAGAGTTTTATTTGTAAAACATTAGTTTTTTACAGTAAATGTAGAGAGCAACAAACACTTGGCGGGTCTGGCTCCTGGGTGGAAGTTGCAGGACATGGGTGGCCTGAAGCAGACGCTCCCTGGCAGGACGCCATGCAGGACTCTGTCACCCACATTGTGACATGATCCTCTTCTCTTACAGGTCTCAAGTAGCTCAGGTAAGAGTCTGAGTGGGGTGACTGGTTCTAATTTTTGCTATTGAACCATTTTTCTTGATCTTGCTCTTTGGTTCCATAAATTCTAGACTGTTCAATGGATTTGTAATAAATTTCTAAGATGAAAGGAAATTTCTTATTCATTGTTTGTCTGAAATCTTGGCTTGTGTGCATCTTATTAAACAAAAAATAGTTCCAAAAATGTCTATAGGTTCAGCTACTAAAATTCCTTTAAAATTCTTCTCCATAGTGCAAGTCATCCTGGAGCAGGTGCCCTTACTCTACTCTTGGGCTTCCAAATGATTTTTAATTGTTTGATTTCTGTAGCTCTTGCCTTTTCTTCATGGTTTTCTGTATGATTTATCTTATTGGTTCTTTCCAAGACTGATTACTCTATCTGCGGCTACTATTCAAGTAGTGCAGCCACCATGGAATTAAATAGTGCCCAGAGCTCCCCAGGAGAAACACAGACAGGGTAGAATGCAGAGCAAAAGGTCTTCCCACCAACAACTGCATGACACCTCCAGGAGTGATCTCCAATAGCAGGGCTTCTCTGCTAAGTAGGAGCAAGGCTCTACACTGATCATGATCAGAATAAACATATTTCAGAGTATATTATCTAGAAAAGAACTAAGAACTTCTAAAGTCTTTGCTAGCAGCATAATAAATACAATTTGTTCTGATACACTAAGTTCTTAAGTAGTTCCTTAAGTGAAAATCATCACTAGTCTTTAAATGTTTTACTTTATGATAAATTCTACAAAGTCAGAAGTACTATGCATTCAAAATAAAGGGTAAACAAAACATATCATTTTAAAATGAAATATAAATACATGTGAAAAAAAAACCCACAATTTTCCTTACTGCAGATTCCCTAAGTTGATAGGACACAATGATCATTATAGTAGAAAGACGAACAATAACAGCACACAGGAAAACTTAAGCAACATTTTCCTATTTTGTTTTTGGTTCCCAGTGTGGGAACACTTGTTTAAAATTAAAATTTTGGAGCAAGAGGTCTAAGTACAATGCCAGCTCTTGTGTCATTAAATTGGAACAAAACCTGGATGTGTACTTGAAAGAAAAATTCAGCCTCTTTTCTCCTCAAAAGTTCCTCATAGAGAAGTGTGTGCTTCACAAATAAATGGACTTGTTTTGCCATTTTACAGAGGCAGGATTTCAGGCAGCCATTGATAATCTCAACAGATTTCATGCCTCAATGCTTTCAATCTCAACAAGTTGCAAGAGGATCCAACACCAACATTCGGAGAAGAGTTTGAGCATGGACGCTAATTCTGAAGAGTGCACAGCCCATGGGGGTCTTCCTCACGTTCCCTACACTGTGGGTCTGCAATCTGCAGTCTCCAGTGACTGCCACCCCGCCCTCCCTCTGACGCTGGTCTACCAACTCCCTGGGGCCACCAGTTTACGGACAGCTGGGCTCTCTAAATGTTACGTTCTTTTGCCACCTTTTGTTCACACCGTAGTTTTGTGATAGCTCCTTTCAAATATTTTTTTTTTAATACATTTGGTGCAGGGTCTCACTACACAGTTCAGACTCCTGATGATCCTCCTGTTCTCAGCCTCCCCAGTGCTGCGATTACAAGCATGCACCACCATGCCTGGACTCTGTCGCCTGCTCAACGTGTGCTGGAATGGGGCAGCATGTGGTGCCAGGGATTGAACCCTGGTCCTTGCATTTGCCTAAGCAGGGTCTTAGTCCACTGAGTTGTCTCACTGGCCTTCAAATCTTTATTTTCTGTTCATTTGTTATTTTTAAAAATTTATTTATTTATTTTTTCCATACCAGGGATCCAACTTGAGATTTTGCCCTTGCCAAGCTGGCCCTTATGCCACTGAGCTATATCCCTGGCCCTCATTTCTTATTTCTTTACCTTTCCTCAGCTTTTTTTTTTTTGTTAGCACAACACTGTATATCACTATCATGACAAGTTATGCTTCTGAGTGAAATACTGTGCTCTGATAACCTATGGATGGACCTAATAGATCTTTCTAGAAGGGAAACTACAGGTCTTCTTTCTTTAATTTTACAATTTTTCATAAGACCTTTTAATTTTTTAAAAATTTATATTTATATTTCCATAACTTTTTGTTTCAGTGGATTTACAGACCTACATAAAAGGTTGGAAAGATGTCTTTATGCTTTTGTAGCTTTGCCTGCCCTGGAGTGCATGACACTTTGTATACTGTGTCTATGTGTGTGTAGCGCTAACCTCAGCTCAAGGTTATGCTCATCAAGACCTACCTGTGCGCAACTCTGACACTCCTGTGCAACAGGCAATTCCCTCTAATTGTGCTGTGCCTCACTTTCCTCTGTAAAAGGCAGATAATGATAAACCTACTTTATGCTGTTATTTGATGGATTGAAAGGAATAATTCACATGAAGCTATTAGAATGATGTCTGGCACATAGGAAAAACTACTGCATTAGTTGCTGCTGAGAGAGCAATAAAAATAGTACTTTGATGACTTCAGAAGCCTCAGCTAAGTGACATGACTTCACGGCAGTTATGTACAGCCAACCTGGACAGCCGCGGGGGTTGCGAGGAGCAGGAACAACATCTCCCACCCAGGGAACTGACGCTGCAATGCTGAGGTGGCTGAGTGTCAACAGGACATGCAGGACGGGCCTTTCTGGCCTGTTTTCTTTTCCTTTTCCATTTTTCACACAAGCTCTTGGAGAAGGAGAGATCAGTGGACTTTTCAGTAGGACCTCCTTCAGGTCTGCGCTGAGCCTGTTACGCTGGGGAACAGTTATATCTGCAGCCCCTGAGGCGATGGCTGTGGGCCTGAAACGGCAGGAAATGAGCCAATACCAACAGAAGTCTGCAGGAAGAGGAAGCTGCCGAATTACTAACATCTGGGCAGTAGGTCATGAGAGGAGGAAGACCAAAAGGAAAAGAAGGGATGGAAGGAGGGACCCTGGATTAATCTGACTTCATACCCAGAACTGAACTGGGGACATCGGATTTGCATCATCTGGCTGTGCTTTGCTTAGATAGCTGGATAGCATAAAAGCAAAGGTTTTAAGAAAGCATTTCATTGAATAGTTGCATCTTCACTTGACATGCTTTCCAGAATAACAATTAAGATTCATGTCAACACCACCATAAGTTTGGGCCTTTCCTATTACTCTGCACAGAGCTGGACCATGATCATTTATTCACTAGGCTTGGAGGATGTTGGCTTTGTGTGCCTTGGCATCTGCACAGCAGCAGCGCATCTCTACATCCCTTCAAAGAAGCGGAGCTCGCAGAGGGACCTCTCCTCCCACACAACCAGAAGACGAAGCTTTTTGCAGATTTACCAAGTACATAGTGTTCTTTTTCTTGTGCTGGACTCCAGCTAATAACTGACCACAGGCAGCTGTGGGCCAGACCCACAGGAACTCAGGAACAGCTCGTGTAGTCAGGGAGGCAGTAGGGTCGGGGCCAGGGCAAAGCCCACTTATCATTCTGCACAGGATCCCATACAGAATAACTTATATTTAGAAATGTTCAAAATTCAGAGAAAAAGGAATAAACATCTAATTAGAGGCCATTGATCATTATTGTGTTATTTTCAGACTTTGACTCAGATTCAAATATTTCCTTTCTATTTGCTCTAGACAAACACAGCATGAATGAAAGGTAAAGGAAATAAAACATTTAATCAATCACCCCGGGGCTGGGGCTGAATTGCTTTCTGTTACACAGTTGCTGCCAAGTTCCCTGCATCAGGTTTGTTTTCAATTATTTCTAATATGCTATCCCAGAAGAATGTATAATAGGTTGTTTAAGCACTGTTCACTCTTCTATTAATGACAGCAGTACAACTGTTCCTCCTTAAGCAAAAATAAAAGGAGTTAAATTAGGAAAACTGTTATGAATGTTGTTGCTGGACTCAATGGCTGTTCTGTTTTCAATCTAAACTGGATCCAGTGAGAAATGGCAACAGAGCCTTTTCATTCCTTCTTCATCTTCACAAGCTCATTTCCAAAAAAGAAGCAAGCACTAATCTCCCTGTTGAGGTCATTTAAAACGTTGACACTTCCACAAGTGAGTAATAAGAATGTGTCATAATTATTTAATGCTGCTCTTACATTTTGAACAATGGTAAATATGGTTCCTTAAACAAAATGACATACGGTGGGCCCAGCGAGTGCTCACTGACCTCCGTGCAGTTCCAACCTTTTGATTTATAAGAATGATCTTTCCTCTGTCACTCCAGGATGTGCTGAGGTTCCTGTAAGACAACCCACCACCGTCCACATTCCTGACACCTGCAGGGTCTCTTTGTGTGATGAGAACACAGACTCATCACTGGGAGCTGCCACTCCATGTTACACAGCTGGGCACTGTGGTGCTTTGAGACACAGACGGAAGCATCCTTGCAGTCCTATCTCGGGGAGCCCAGTGGTCTTCTGCAAGATGATGTCTGGACCAGTCTTATTGTGGTCATCTCACTCCATGGCACAGACCCAGGGGTCACACTGGTCCTGCTCGACAGCCTCCTTGATTCACAGTGCACCCCAGCGCACTCCAGGGAGTTGGTTTTGAAGGACTGCAGACCTGTGACTGGTGATGGTATTGGCTGGGGACTGTGTGGAGGACTTTCTGCAGATGTGATCAATATTCAGTCCCTTCTTGGACTTCATTCCTGGTAATGCACCTTCCTTTCTATTTCTAATACTTTCTTCTGTATCATAATTAAGTTCCTTCTATGAAATATCTCATGATCTTCTTGTCCATTAAAAATGTACTTTAGCTAAAATGAATCTTTATCCTGCCTGCTGATCTATATGCCTCCTTCTTTAAACTTCCTTTACTGAATCAATGAAGTACTCATTTTAAATAAGAAAAGATATTTCATTCCTAATTTTAAGGGCATGCACTATTTGGTTTATACTTGGCATTTTCCTTCATATTTCATGTATCCCTACCTCCTTGCAGTGGGAGTTTTGCAAAACAACATGATGGTTCTGAAAATAAAATATTCTCTTAGAAAAAGATGTCGATACACTTTGTAGAAAATGTTTCTACACTATCAACAGTCCTGTTTGTCACCTAAGATGAGAACACAAATATGTACAAAGGTAAACAAATTCATAAACAATTTTGGCACCAGCAATGCAGACTTTAGACGCCATATGAGTGTTTCCTTTCAAGAATAATTATTTTGGAATGCTCTGTTCATAAAAATACTGCCTTATCTCTATTTAAATACTGTTTTTCCCACGACAGAAGAAAAATGATTTCCGAAACAAAAGTTCTTGAACTTTTGCAAAAAAGAAAATAGGTCACTTAAAGAAATGATATCAGTTGGAAACAGAAGATATTAGCTGAACATGGAGGAAGGTCTAGAGGTGGAGAACCTCGCTCTGTTTCCTTCACCAACCAGAACTCCAGGGCTGTCTTCAGTTATTTATACTTAAAGGCATAATCCTATCTGCATTTGTAGTCATTAGTATTATTAAAATACAAGCATTGAAACACATTGTCATTTTAGTGTAAACTCTCATATTTATAAAATAACAAACTCTGTCTTCATTCATCATTGAATAGGCCATGTTGACAAATTTTATTTGCTTTTAACTTTGAAAACAGAACAATTCTGCTTAGGTGGGTCATCTGACCTGCCCTTCCGGCTTGCTCAATAGCTTGTGTTTGTTTCCAGTGAACATCTGTTGGACAAATTGAAAGACTAATCATGATTTATCATTTCCATGACACCAGATATCAAGTGAGTAATACAACACTGATGAGTAACTATTGTGTGGTTTTACCCAGACATTTAGTATCACATAAGAAGTTGCCTTAGATTTGCATTTAAAAAACTGACATATAATAGACATGAAAGTAATATGCATATGATGATAATTGCTTGTTTTTTTTCTCAACACACATAACCCTATTGATAAGGCTTTAAAATATTACACATAAATTGTACATAAAAATAAATAATTTTCACTGTTGTATACGTATAACTGAAAGCCAGTATGTAGCGTAAAGTATAAACATAAGATGCTAAATATATTATATTTTAGAGGGCTGTTATAAGAGAAAGTGTTTGAGTTCCGAGCTTACCCTTCTGATGGCATTTCAAGGATGTACCCTTGTAATATGTTTCTGAATAAACAGTAAGATCTGTCAGAACAATTTAGAAAATAAATCCTGAGGGCATCAAGCAGCTCATGCTCAGCTGTTTGCTTTTGTTTAACGTATACTAAATATGAAAATCCTGGTCAAGTTTTGCCTTACGGACCTGGGAACCTTGTCCCCTAAAACTGTTTATTTAACATTTACATTTTCTTTGGAATCAAATGAAATTGGCAAAGTGCCCATCGCTTACGATATTAATCACATCAAAGTTCAAGCACACACATACCAAAGATTATTTTCACATCTTGAAGTACGAACATATGTAACATTGAAATGCTTTCCTGAGAAAGCCCTGTCTTCCAACCTGCTCCCTGATTTTAATGCTGCTGCTCCGTCTCTCTGACTGCTAAAGATTGGTGTCCATCAAGGGTCAGCTATGGAACATAGCCTGTACATAGCAAGCACTTAGGGTCTTGTGGCTGCAAATTCTCTAATTTTTACCTTTAAGCAGTAGTTTTCATCTAAGCTACACAGTTCTGTATATTATGCATTCAACCTTTCCTCAATGTTTGAAATTAGGCACAGCCCAAATTTGATTCCTGTGCTTCCCAGTTCAAAACCTGCCACATCCGCGGTCGTTTCCAGCCTGGTGACAACGGAGTCCTTCTGGTTGCTCAGTGTGAAGCTATGGTCTCATGCACTCCTATTTCCTCCCACCTCGAGGAACAGCTGTCAGCATATCCTCTTGGCAAATCCACTGGGTCAGGAAGCCCAACTGGGTCAACTTTCACGAGAGGCTTCTCTCACCTCTGCTGCTGCCACCATACTCCCGGCCACACCCATTTCTTGCCAGAATTGCTGCAGAATTGTTAACTCCTCCCCTTGCCCACCTTTTCCTCCTGTGCTCAAACAGCCCCCCCTCCCCCCCGAGCCTCTGACAGGAGGGCAGTGGGGGCTGAGGTTGAGATGCATGTCCGTGTGATGCAGGATGCTCTCTGGAGTCTCCATAGTGAGTTCCCCAGGGTAGGGAGGCTGGCTTTGCAGCTCTGACTGCACTAGATGCTACCAAAGTGTGCATGTTCAATTGGTAGATTTCGTGGTAGGTAAAAATCTATCTTCACAAAGCTTAAAAAAATACTTCAGAAGCTCTAGGATTTTATGTTATTTGCAAGAAAACAAGTCAGGCCCCAAGGTTTCACGGATGCTAGTGGAAGTGACCGATTCTTAAACCAGAGAAGGCGGACTTTATCATTAACATGACCCAGCAGGTATGTTTGCTGGCAGAGCATGAAGTACCTTGTAAGAGGCCTAACTCCGGGAGCAGGGGCCTTTCCCTCTGGATCTGGAGCACGCGGAGCCTGGGTCTGGGCAGACACAGCCAGTCCTCTCCAGCCCTGAGCAAACGAGTCCTCCGCCTCTCAGGAGGCGCCGTCACCTCATTCTAGCTCTGCCCATCCTTCAAACCAACCTGAAAAAAGGTCGACTGGAGCAAAGGTGCTCCCTCATGGCATCAAAATTTAGGTCCCAGCAGCTAAGGTTTCTATGTGACTTTAAGTCTAACCTTGTAGACTGTGACTATTTGTGAAGAAACAAACAAAGAAGCACAGCATGAACTGGACAGCTTTCAGTACTAGTAACCCTGAAAACAACATCTGCACGCTGATTTAAGCAAAGACGGGGGCGGGGGGCAAGTAGTTCAGTGGATTAAAGTGCATGCTTAGGCAGAGCCCAGTGGCTGCTTAGCTCAGGAGAGTGCAGTGCTGGCCCCGCCCCCGAGGCATGCTGACGAGGCTATTGAGACTGGGTGTGGTGGTGCGCAACTGTAATCCCAGCTCTTGGGAGGCTGAACACAGGAGAATCTCTAGAAGTCCAATCTGCACAGTGAGACCCTATTGACCCTGTAGACCCTGTAGTACTAAAACTTTTTAAAAAAAGAGGACCTTGGGGATATCGTGACCCTATAAAGACCTGCAGTGCATACTGAACATGCACCACTGATGGGCTCGGGGATGAGTACGTGCCAGTGAAAGCATCACCACACGCAGGGGTATAAATACATCTATAACTGTCGAATAGTTTTATATCACATTCATTATTATTATTATTATTTTGTGGGAAAAAGAGGAGATCTGTCGTGTTAGCAAACACTCAACAGTGTAGTTGACTCTAGGTGCCATGTGGAATACATGTGTCTAGGACCTATCCACCTTGTACACCTGAAACCGCACACTGACTGCCCCCTAGCAGCTCCCGCTTTTTCCAGGCCCTGATAGCCACCATTCTTCTCTGTTTGCATGAGGTGAAGCTATTTTAGGTTCTTCAGATGAATGGGGTCATGAAAGCATTTTGTTCATAGACATGGTGTCCTCCATGCTGTCCAGGCAGTTAGATTTCCTTTTTCATGGAGATTAAATAACATCTTAGTGTAGGGATGCACCTCATTTTATCTCTTCATCTGTACATGGCCAATTTAGGCTGTCTTTCTGCTGTGGTTATTATGAATAATACTACAAAGAGCCTGAGTCCAGATTCCTCCACCGGGTCCTGGTTTCAATGTTTTGGGATATGTCTATTAAAATGAGGTGATTGGAAGACAGGATCGTCCAATGTTTCATTTCTTTATAGAATCTCTAGCCTCTTTTCATTAGTAGCTGCACAATTTTATTTCCCTCTATAATGACTTTACACTCCATCTTACTTAATTCTCAGCACCAGGAAGGCATTGGTACATTTCTTATGTTTGTGAATGACAAAACAGGCTTAGGGAGTAAAAGAGCTCATGCAAGAGCAGACAGCCAGGACGGCTGACATCTGGATTCAAAGCCAGCCATGACTGTGTGTGGCGGAGCTGTGTGGGTGAGAAGGCTCAGGCCAGCACAGCAGGGTGCAGTCAGTCCTGGCCTAGGGCTTTCCACCTCCTGTCCTGCTAACCTTGGGATTACTCAATGTCCGCGAGGGCTCTAAAATTATAAACATTTGCATAAACACCATTCAGGACCAATCACACAGCAGAAGCTTCCTATCTAGAATCTGGTCTCCCTGCCTGATGCTCTGTCTAGTGACACCGGGTCTCCCACACAATTCCAAAGCTGTGATGTACAGAGTGCCATGACTTTCTGGAGCATATTTCTGAATTTTACTTTGGGGCACAAATACTAGCGAGGCTGTGTTTGACAGTGAGCACACTTAAACACAAGCTTCCCTGAAGGGAATCTGGTTGTACAGAGGAAACACAAAAACCTTTGTGAGTGCCATCCCATGAAGGAGCATTTGGCATACAGAGAATACATTCTAATTAAATACATTTTTAAAAAATAGTGAGGGTTGGGGACATAGCTCAGTAGAATAAGCACTTGCCTGGCAACTGCAAGGTCCTGAGTTCAATTCGTAGTTCTTTCAAAAAACATAAAATAAAATAAAATCAATGTAAATTCAATAATTCCATTAGGAAAAATAATTGTCTTCAAAATATTCTGTTGATAGGTTGTAAATTAATAGTTCATTGGACAAAAGATTTATATGTAACTAAGCCTAAAGTTTTCAGAAGACATTTAGCTATATATACAAGTAGATGATAATGTAAAGAACTTTAACTTTAGTTCATTTAATTCAAAGGAGTAAAACATTTAATTTCTTTTCACTTAGATTTAAATGTTTTCTATAACTTTGCAGCAGACTTTATAAAAAAGTAATAATCATTCTACATTCTAGTTCAAACAAGTGAAGCACAAAATAATAATGCTTCTTTTATCTCAACTGAAGCTATTACTTTAAGAAAGGTTTAGGATTTTAGGCAATTTTTAAACTTTAAGTGATCAGTGACTAAAAATAATTGACCCCAACTAATTTTAATTGTGTTGTAATTTGAATATATATCACTTATAATTTGCTATTACCTTATAATCTCATTGAGATTTTATATTCCACAATATCACTAATTTTTTAAAATTAAATTATGAGATTAGAAGGCTGATCTAGAATTTCTAACAAGATAATTCCATTTCACTAAAACATACGATTTTCATTTTTTGATAGCACCTCTTTCCAAAGATTCTGTCTCTACACTTGTTGTTCTGAAGCTCATCTATGGTAAAGTATGAAATCCAGGAAGATCTCTAGGTTGGCAGATATACCATGGAAACACCGATGATACAGCTAGAACCACTGGGCTAGGAGGCTTCTAGTGCATAGGAATGACTCTTGCCAAATTAAAATACTCACATTAAATAAAAACAAAATGGCAATCAATAGCATCAAAATAGTTTGTAATAAAACCAAAAAGAGTACTACCGGAAAACTGTCAAGTCCTCCAAGACAATAAACAAATAAATAAAATATTTAAATTGCCCAATGTAGAAAAAAATCTCAAAATGGAAAATTATAAAGAAAAAGGTACCTGGGATGCTATAAACTGGAGAATCCAATCTACATAGTTAGACCATAAACACCCTGTAGTCCCTGCCCTAAATACAGAAGGAAAAAGAAAAACGACAAGGGTAATTCATTTGCTTTTTATAAATTCTTTGTACATAATTATGTCTGAAAATACATCCTCAGGCCACCATCAGGGAGGAAGAATGGAAAGGTGGTCTCTGTCTTATAGTCAGACAACAAGGTCTCCCTGCCTGCTACTGCACAACCCTCGGTCCTGTGTAACTAAGTTCTGGGTATTTGTTCAGCATTTCACTCTTTGGAAGGTCTTCCCAAAAAAATCTAGCTGAGGCACACACTGGCTCACAGGGTGGAAGGCATCCTCCCAATGCACAAACCATCTTTTAATTGAAGGCAATGGAGACATAGAAAGAGGAGCGATTAGATAGCATGTTTCCATCTATAGTGCTCGCTTCTCCATCTTTGTCTCTCATTTTCCTTTGTTCCCAGTCAGAGCAAATGCAGCAGCAACAGACAGTGGAGACCCAAGGTTACTAACTTCCTTAATTTCTCAACTCAATGTGAAGAAACATGTTGAAAAGTCATGGATTTCTGATGGAGGATAAATAACCTTTAAACCAAATAACACAGGAGCCAAAGTGGAGTCATCAGAAGGGAAAGGTCAGGCTTTGAAGGTCAAATAAATCAAGTCCAAGTCCAGACAGTTTAGACATTCTTACTAGACATCATAAGAGGATTTCATATTTCTTGATTCTTAAATCTAAAACTACCCAAACAGTTTTACTTGCAAAATAAGCATGTACTTTTGCTCAATGTAATTCTCTTGAAATCCAAAATTTACATTACAGTAATTCTTTATTTTTTTTTTTTGTATTTAGGGAAGGATGCACAGGGTGTTCAGTGTCTCACTACTAGATCAGACTCGCCTATTTACAACCTCCCAAGAGCTGGGATTGCAGGTGTGTGCCACCACGCCCAGTCCCAATTGCTATCTCAGCGCACCCCAGGGGTGGGGCCAAGATAGCAGGCAGAGGGATTGAACCCCTGGCTCCTGTGCCTGCTTATAGGTGTGTTATAAGCTATTTGGATGGCCTCTAGAGTAATTCTTAAAGATTAAAAAATTTTTAAGAGTAATGATGTCCTCAAGAACAGAACTTACTTATATAATTATTCTCATTGTGACATTTAAAAAAGTCAATCAATGCTTACATTGCAGATTTTTACCATTTCCAAAAATCTGCAAACATTCAACCTCCACTTGCAACCTAAGCTTACTGTATTAATAATTTCCACATACAGTAAGTGGGATTTTGGATATTAAAGTAATTTTTTGGCTGTACTAGTGTGTTTTTCTGAAGGTCACTGTGTGGAATATCTTGAATTTTGCTTTTAGTAACTTGTTCTTGATACATTCCTGTCATGAAGTGATAAGATAAGCTTATAGACAGAACTTCCGGTTTACATATTGGTATACAGACATCAGAAATTAAGTTCTAAAGTTTCTTAAGTTGGCACTCTCCCAGATGTAACTACAACCTGTATAAATAATTATTTCTACTAACTAAAATAATGAAAACTTCTATATTCCTTAGATATACGTATTTATTGCTCTTCACTCAAATTTTGACAGTGCATACCAGGAATAATGTATGTGTGAATATTCTCTGACCTAGAAATTCATGTTGCAAAATTTATTTACAAAAATATTTGTAAAAGAACATAAATGTACCTGTGAAAGATGCCCATGAAAGCATTAATTGGAAAAAAGTGAATAACTTAGAGGAACATCAGTAAACATATGATTCAATTAATTTTGGACTATTTCAGTGGAATTAAAACAAAGCAAAAACAAAGTAGATTTACAAAAAGTGAAATGGAAAAAACCCACGGAAACTTCATAAGTGAGAAAGTAAATCATTACCTCATGCAGAAGATAATTGCATTTGCGTATAAAAGCAACAGACAATTGACTTTCATACGTATCTGTGACATATACATTAAAAACAAAACCTTAATTGAAAAATGCAGCATGATTTAAATTTTTAGAAAGCTATGGCAGTGCATTAGATGCTGCCACTGATCTTTCTGCAGATTCACAGCAGCTCTGAGCACCCTTATCCCATCCTTCTTGTCGTTCTCTGAAAAGGCTCTGAAAGTTTCCTTTCTTCACTCTTCAGTTGCATTCTAGTGATTACCTCCAGGTCCTGAACTTAAAAAAAAGATTTCACTTTTATGGTCATTTCAATGTTGTGGAAGAGCCAGAAGTCACAACGTGCCAGACCTGGTGGAGGAGGACGCTGAGGACACACTCAGCGGCTGGCGGGTGAGCCTTTCTGTTGGATTGAACACTGGCACTTCCTATAGTTTTGGTCACACCTGCTGAAGACACTCATGAAAGAAGACTTCAAGAACTGTGTCAGGAAGATGCATGAACGGTGGGATCAATGTGTTCCAAGTAAGAGGGGGATTAATGGAAGTATGCTTTTCACTGCAATATTTTTTTATATTTTTAAATTTTAGAAAAATCCACAGCACACTTTAATTGTTCCTTCTACACGCCAAACTGCATTGCTGTTAGTAGTGATTAGAACACACAGAATAACTTCATGTATATCCACTGATTGCAGCAGAGATATTTACATAGAATTGTTTCATATAGCTATTATTTTTAGTTCACTTTTTAATTAAATCATTCATTTTTAGTAGGACAGTTATAATAATTAATACATTGAATATTGTTTTCTTTGTAGTAGTTATTCATAGTACAAGATGCAGAACTGATATCCTGTCTAAACACTATTAGTTTAAAACTTTCTTCTTCTTAAACTAAGAGAAAGTTAGTTCACATTTTAGAACACTAAAATTTGAAGTATGAAGTCACACTTGTCTCATACAGAATTTTCAGGCAGGGTCTCGGAGGAGCAACAGGTACAGCTTCCCCTCTTCCCTTCCTTTGAGAAGCAGTGAAACACAATGATGCACTCTTCAGGTTTGAGAGGTTTCTTACCCAACTTGCATTCTTAGAGGTGATAACTTTTGGCCTAAGTTTTGTTCTAGTAAAATGCTCTTGGCACTAGCCAGATAGCTCAGAGGACTAAAGGCCGTGCTTGCCCTTGCCATGCCGGGCCTGCCCTTGGGGCATGCTGAGATGGTGATGCTGTGTGTCATGGTATGCTCCTGTACTCCCAGCGCCTGGGAGGCTGACCATAGGCAGGTCACTGTGCATCCAATCTATGTAGTGAGACCCCATAGACCCTGTGCTAAGTAGTTAAAAAAAATGCCCTTAAAGAATTGTCAGAGTAATTGATTTGTAACCAATGAAAATCCAACTTTAGAAAAGATGAACTGGGAATATAGGCTATTTGTCTTTTAGTTTCACTAAAATAACTTGGGAATGTGGGGAGTGGTTGAGCTGGAGATCAAACACACATGTGGAGCTGAAGCAAAGCTGGCCGGAGAACAGCCAAGCAGAGCCAGACAAACAAGTCACCAGGCAGTCCTTTCTCCCATTTGGAGGGATTCACCAGTTCACAACCTCTTGCTGATGGTATGAATAAATGCACTGCAATTTTTAGGTAGTTCCTTTCTCCTGTCAGGAAAGGGGGCTTGACCTGCCCTCAGCTTTCTGCATGCTAACTCTTATGTTCATTTCTTTATCCTTCATGGGCCTCTTCATGAGAATTTCAACAGCTGCGCTGGGTACATCATGGATTAACCAGATGTCTGTTTTTTGCTTGCAACAAGAATCGCTGAATGCTGCGCACTACCAGATTGCTCTAGAATCTAAAAGTGGATGCATGCTTGGTGTCTTGTTTGATACCACTAAAAAGTTAGAGGGCAGAGTTCCAGCGAAGGAAGCTTATACCAACTTACAGATAAAATAAGCTACACTGGTAGGTTTCCAGAAACTCTACAGAAAAGGTGCTGCCAAAGACTGAGTGGTAGAACTGAGAAGTAGCTAAGATACTATTTATTTAAGGTCAGAAATCCAGTTTATTTTCTATCAGTCCACAACAACCACTTTCACAAGATGAGCAATCTTTCCCAAGTTGGTGTTAAAGCCCACTAATGCACTCATTCAGTTATTTCACATTCCACTTTCTTCCTTTCAGCTTGATGAACACGATGCAATCTTTTTATTGTGAAATACATAACGGAGTCACACTGGTATTTCCTCACTGATAAGGGCATTTCACCTACTGTTGCTCCTTCTAGATTGTAGGAAACACCCTAAAGCCCCCATCCTGTTGGATCTATGCTGCTATGCAAATTTGTAGACAATCCGAGGGTGGGTTATCACCTGTCCGCCACTCATTCCCATTTGTGGGTTCAGTTAGACTATGAGAAAATTATGCAATTGAATCACATGGTCGTATGCCTTCAAGATCTGCATCATTATTGAATGGAAATTGTAAGTGGCTATCCTTAGTTTTCTTATGTTGTAGACACAAATGGATAATTGTTTTAAAATCTTGTATTTTTGCGATCTGAAGTATTTACAAAAGACCTGCATTAACATTTGTTCTGAGAAATCATGGCCAGGAAAATGTTTGTCTTGAAATTTTGGAACCTTTCTTCTTTGCCAGACAAGGAAACTATAAATGTTATTCTTTTTTTCTTTTTGCATTGTCTAAAAATTCTGGACTAAATTAAGAATTAGACTGCAATAACTAATACATACCAGATGACAGACACTGTGGCTTTTTCTTTTATATTTTTAATAAAGTGGTTGTTCTCTATGTTGTTTTGCTTTATTATGCATGCTATCTTGACCCTTCTCTTCAGAATAAATAGAACCATAAAATGGAATGCCTGTTTTACATATAATGATAGCATATTTTTAAATTTTCATCACTTGTTCATGTAAAATTACTGCACTTCATCTTTGCTAAGGATCAGGAAAAGAGTAAATAACTGTACAGTCTCAAAAACTTCCCTTTCTTTGGATAGCAAAAGCACTTTAAGGTAGTGGTTGAGTTTTCTTAATGTGAAAGCCATGGTATTAAAATAATTTCTCTAAAACTGTGTTTGTTCATGTTTCTCTGAAAACTGCTATTTAGTTTTTGAATATAAAATGAAGTTATAATGTTTCTTTAGATGTCAAAACTCATACAAGTAAACAAGTGCATACCTTTTTGTAGTTATCATCTTGGTCATATATGTACTCAACAACTTGGAGACTATGAAATTTTTCAGAGCTACACTCAGAACTTACTGTGACTATCTCCATATTGCAGAAAAATATTCAAGGAAAATAACTTGCAAAAGGAAATAAACAAAATTATTAGAGTCAATGCAGGAAAATGTCATCTATATAAAAATAACCAAATCCAAGGAGAGTTCTCTAAATATGTTTAAACACACGGCATTTATTACGGAGTGTAGGGTTCTTTTATCCCTACCATCAAAATAATTCCGACTTAGACACTTTATATTAGAAGTTCTGAAGCTTTGCCTTAATAGTACACTTCATAGCTTCAGAAGCTTGGAGAGGAAGCGCTCATTGGGCTCTCCTGGGAAGTCTTTAGCCAACATAATTCCTTCCTTTTCTTCTGATCAAAGAGCAAATTTTAAAGACAAGATTCAATTGCAGCTCCCCAAAATTTTGCATTTGGGCAAAATCTTATGTAAACCTGAGACTGCTAGCTAGTATAAAATCCCTAGGACTGTCACGAAGAGAAATTTTAAAGTTGCATTCTGTAACCTACTGATACAAGCGCTAACTGCGGGCATCATTTACTGAATCTGCCTGTTGAACCAGATTTTCATATAAATCATCTCATTTAACACTACATTGGAAGACAGGTGTTTGTATTTTCCCCTTGTGAGAAAGGGGGACCACACTTCAAAGAGTTGCCTAAGGTTACCTGATTGTTGACCAACAAACTGAGATGCCAAACCAGGCCTGATTTCAAAGAGTTGTGTCCTGGGTGACACCACCTGTTAGCATTCTAAACTCTTCCGATTGTACAGAGCTCAACAATCCCTTTCCTGTGAACGATGACCCAGGCGAAAATAGACTGGCAGGCCCTCAGCTTGAACATGGTTTGTGCTGGCCGAGGAATGTGAGAGGCTGTTATACTCACTTAGCCGTGTCCTTCTGAGATGAATAAACAGCAGCTGTGAAAATACATTTCTTAAAGAAGTAGTCTATATGCACCAGGCCAAAAAAAAAACTTCCAGATGTTACTGTAAAATTATCCAGATGGTACAAAATAATCACCCAGAATATCAGCAGCAAAAGAAAATCAAACTGAAAAGTGATTTCAAAAGAGAAATCAAAGTGGAGATACTAATTTGATATTTTTGCTAAGTAAGAGCAGGCTACTTCTCTGTGTTTTGTTAGTGAACACACACTGAAAGTTCTCTCATACATGACATAAGAACATTGAAGCATCATTTCCTAGCTGGAATAATTAATGGCAGTTTTTAGGACAATGTCCAGAGACTCCTATAATATTTTATGCACATGCTGTATTGTATTAAGTAGAGACCTTTTAGGTAGCTAAGCAGGAAATGCACACAAATTACTGTCGTGTTAATAATTTGTGCTTATTCATTGTCTTATGCTCATGGACAAATTTGAGCACATGATAACAGCCTCCAGTTTTCTCAGTATCTCACATAAATGAACTGCATGTACAGACCACAGATTTCTAAGGGGTTACATTACTGCCACAAATTTATTAGATATTTGAAGGTTACCTGTACCACTGATCATAACAGTCAAAGTTGGTAAGACAGAGTCTGCTGCTGGCTCCCAGGCATGTGCTATCGGTTTGCCTGTGTGTAGAGAGGGGCTTACACATATGTTTATTCAATGTAAACTGAAGAGCCGGGACATGCAAAAAGAAGTGAAGCCCCTTCCTTCATGGAACAAAACACCTCGGAGTAATGCCTGGTAAACACTAGCAACTTTTGTCACCTAATCATCTATGAAAAGACATCAGGGAAGATTTTATGTAAAACGATTGCATATAAAATATCAGAGAACCTGTTTTGAAGCAAAAAAAAAAAAAGCACTCATTCATGTTATCTGACTCGAAACAAAACAAACAAGAAAAGTGATTTGTATTTCTATCTCAATAAACATTCGATTATAGTTTCCCTTTATGGAACTGTATGAGTTAATAATCATATCAGAGGGAACTGACACAAATGTCCTTTGATTTTGAATCCTTAGCTGTCCCTTAGCCTCGTAATCTTCTAACAGGACAATTTGTTTACTTCTTCTGCAGCTGTGAGTTCTGCACAGAGCTAGACAACATTTCTTTCAAAATAACTTCAGATTCTCTTTCCAGATCAGAATGGTTCAGAATATGTTTAGTGGTTTTTCTTGACCTAATTAGTTTATATATATTCAACCCTGATTTACATTTACCTTGTTTTATATAAGTTCTCTCTCTCGTTCTCTCTCTTAAATGTGAATGTCCTATTCATGACTGTCAGACACGCTTCTAGGTTTGGCGCCTTATCTGGGCTGGAGGTGCTGCTTCCTTTTATATTAAAAAGAAAAAAAAAACAACTTCAGTATTATTGGAAACAGTGACATCTGTTCCTCTTCACATTCTTTGTTTCTTTTTTGATAAAATTTTCAGTTGGCTGAAAAATTACCTGTATTATTTTCAGAAAAGAAAGTAAGGCACCAACTGTGCTATTTTTCTAGTGATAAGGATAAAATGTCCTTAACCAAGCCTCATCTCAGTCCTAATGGGTATCTTCCCCAGGGCTTGGCTTGAATGTGGGACTCAAAGAGACTAGGGGTGCTGCCTAATTTTAGCAGAGCGCTCTGTGGGTAGGAACTACAGAGACACTCCCGAGGCCCGCTCACCATTTCCCCTTGTTTCGGTGTTGTCCTAAATGGCTTCTCCTGCCAAGAACACCATTCGCAGATCGCTGTTCAGATGCTCTTTCTGCAGGCCCAGAGAGGGTTTTTCTCTGGTGTGATAATGGTGTCACTCTGACTTCGTGTCTTCGTGATTTATGACAAAAGAGTCCTGAGTGTTGCTACCTGCACACAGGCGGCGTGGAGAATCGCACTATGGGCCCCAGCTGCCCAGCTCCCTGGCCTGCCATGGCACAGCTTCTGGCCATTTCCTGGAGTCCAAGTGACCATAGAAGGTAAATGACATGTTGGACTGATTGAGAACATCAGGGTCACCATGACAGCTTATAGTGCAGTGCAAATGTCCTTATGCAGTGCGGGGTTGAGTGTAAATGACTCATGAAGTAGTGTGGCCTATTAGGAACAGATGCTGAATGGAATTAACAAGAAGAGCGTTTGGCACAACACCATGGAGGGCTAAAGATAAAGTCAGTTGCTTTGTTTATTTGGCTTTTCTCTCTATAATGGGCTCTATAATGGGAGCCTCTCAATTTTCTGATGCATTTAGCTACTCATCCTCTCAAGACAAATGCCTACTCCTTTAATTAAAAAGAAAAACATCATTAGTACTGTACATGTTTGATGTACAAAATGTTTGCATTTGTCATAAGTAGTGGGTACATGTATGTAGCATATTTTTATTCTTTGTTTTTGGTGCTGTGAATCGAACTTAGTACCTTGCACTTGCCAGATATGTGCTGTGCTGCTGAGCTATATCCCCAGCTCCCTAGCTTCATTCTTTGTACTCCTCCTTCTTCTCTCTCTCCACTCCATAAATCTCCTGTTCTCCTTCCATTTGTCAAAGATTAACATCGTCCCGTGTCCTATTGCCAATTTTTTCTTGCACAGAAAGATGCCAAAAAAAGAGTACGCTCATCTTTTAGACCATTGTGTCTGTAACATTACTCCAGGCTTGATTAAAATGTTCTCTCTCCATGCACAGGATTATCAAAACACCGCAGACAAACAGGGACCTCACACAGAGCCCCTCTAGAGAAAGAGCCCCTCATGCTGAAGAGTGAACCCCACATTGTTAAGCACTATGGCAAAAGAAAGGCCATAAGCTTTCATAAGCTAGAACAAAACTGCCAATGTGCTCTGCCTTATGCCCAAAACATCCTTACTTTTATTTTAACAAGCACTGTACCATAATATTGTACAGGGAAAGAATTCCACTCCCGTAAACTCTGTGCCTGTGATATATTCCCATGAGGTGTTCTTTCTTTCTCTCAGTGTAAATTTAAAATGGAATTCTCTCCTTATGAGATGGTGTGAGCTCTATGCAGACAGCCTCTCTGCTCGGGTTAGTCAGCTGCTGAAGCAATCATGTGTGTCAACACCTGGCTATGAACACAGTCCCCACTGCTGCCTGCTTTCTCTGTGGTGACAATGACATTCTGGGACCCCTTCTTCTCTCTATCCCTCTCTGTAGCCCTACTACCCCTGAGGCTTCTCTGTACCAGAAATGTCTTCACCACCTTCTCCCATTTTCTTGAGTGCTCCCTGATTCAGTTCATGTCTTACCTAATGCCCCCAAAGGGGAATAACCTTTAACAGTGCTTGCCACACAGGTGACTCTCAATCGTTTTTAATAGTAATTAATGAAAGGTGCGCTGCCAGGCTACATTTCCTCATGATACCAAGGCACTTGTGGGCTGATGGGCAACTATTCCTGCTGTATTTTTGGTTCCGCATCTTTTGAGTAAGGCATTTTGCTAAGTAGTGGTAAAAATGTGAAAGGCTCTACTGCAGCTAATGTGACACAAAAAGTTCACCTTGTTGGAAGATAAAAGCCAGCAATGTAAGAGTTATAAAAAGGAAGAGTAAGATGTTTTCACCCACTGGAATAATGTGGAGATAAAGAGGAAGGCAACATTAAATGGTCTCCAGAACTTTTTTATTTGAAAAGCAGTGGAGGGCCCATTCATTTGCTTGACAAGCTCTTTGAGAGTGTTCACCAGTAATCTTGTTACAAGGTAATTCATCTTGAAGAGAATAATGGGTAACTGTCATAAGCGGGCGACAGAGGTTTAAATGTGTGAAATGGCTTCAGAATGCTGACAGCTATCACTCCCGATAAAACCAGCATCCGTACGTGGGATCAGGCTGCATGCTGAGGGAACTGGGGTGCATCCGCGGAGCCACAGGGATGCACAGATGTGCTGTGTTCGCTACGAGCGTAACCACACACACACTTAAAACTACAGTCATTGTCTCGTACTCAGTACACTGTCACATTCCCCTGGGCTTCTCAGGGTACCTGGTAGGACACTTGATCATTCATATGCAGATCGCCCATGCTATCTCCTCTTCTCCACTACTCAAAATCTAGAACCATAGGCAATATGACTAATTTTTAGTTTAATGTAAGCCCTATTATATTTCGGTGATAAAATGAACTTCATGATGTAAGTATATGAATGATTATGTTTATAAATTATTATTGTCACAAAAGTGTGATTTCTCTTTGATCTTTTTAGTAAAACATTATATACAGTGAACGTCCAATTAAAAGACTGTAAATTTCTATATTTCTATTCATGCTTCAGTATGCATTAGTTTAAAATCACATGAAATTACATGTTTATTAGCAAATAGTATTTAACTACTAAACATTTAATATGGCTCAACCAGTAGGTTTGAGTGTGAAAGGCACTTAGCAGTTGAATAGAAAAATAAACAATTCTTATTTATTACTGAGTGAAGCCAAAGAACAATTTACTCAAGGAATGTGTGATTTCATAATTTGCAATCTTGCCAAAGTTGCTGTTCTTCTCTGCAAAATGAGTGCCATAGGGTTTTTGCTAGCAATGGTTAGAATTTAAATTGCGTGTGTCTCTGGTATCAGAATTCAGCAAAGTTATTCCTTTATGCATTTCCAGTGAAAATATTTGGTTGTGGTCAGCCTGCTATGGTGCAAAGGAGTACCTAGCTAGACTACATTAGAGTAGATCTTTCTCCAGTTTTCACTTCTTAACAGGTTACCTGGTAAAGTATCTCCTGATACTGTTCTAAATTTGTTTGGAAATGCAGTAGTAACTGTTTCCTTCCTAAGTTACTTGTCTCAAGGACTCTTGATGAGAGCTCAAGTGTTTATTTAGTTTTTCTGAAGAACAGAGGCTTATTTTAACAGCTGGAAGTGCCTGTGTTGTATTTTGAATTGTACACTTCTGCAATAAACATAATAGTATCTTATCTGTCCTATAAAGGAGTGATTAACTGACCCTGACATACCCTCAGGTTTTTTTTTTTTTTTTTGCAGTAAAGAAAGAGGACAACATTTAATTACCAATAGTACCATAAACCTTTGCCTCCAATGAAAAATATAAATTTAGAAGAAAGCTAATTGGGTCTGAGGAGATATCTCAATATTCTAAGCCCCTTCTGACAAGAGTAAGGTCCCAGGTTCAATCCCTGATACCACATGTCATGCTGGCTCTGTTCTTGTAATCCCAGCACTGGGGAAGCTGAGACAGGAGGACCTCTTAGTCTAAAGTGTGTAGCAAGATTTTGTATCAGCAAGAACAACAACAAAAAGAAGATAACAAAGAAGGAAGATTGTGCTTAAGAGCTCAGTTTAAGAAGTGGAATGATTATGGGATGTCAGAAGCTCTGGACCGGATATTAATACTGAACATTATAGGGGCCAGGGAGATGGCTCAGTAGAATAAGTGCTTCTCTGGCAAGTGCAAGGGCCTGAGTTCAATCCCCAGTTCCACCAAAAAAAAAAAAAAAAAAAAAATTGAACATTATTTATGACACTGTGACCTCAAGCAAATTACTTGGTCTTCAACTATAAAGCGACAATAAAAAAAAAAAAAAAAGTATCTTTCAGTGTTTCTGAGCTTTGGGGAAGATCAAGTGCTAACTTATAAGACCAAGTTTTATAGCTGCCAAGTTGCCATAGATGAAATGATTATCATCAGTGTTGTTGGTAACAACAGTAGTTAGCTGTTAGTAGTTTTTCCTTTGTTAGGCATTTCCATTTCAGAGAAAGTCTTCCATTCTCCTTTGGTGATGGGAACTAAGACTGGTCAGGCTCATCAAATCTTGCATGGCATGTTTGTACTGAAACGTAAGCATGAGTTTAAATGCCACAGGATGAGTGCAGTCTCTGAAGGCAAAACAGGTAGCAGCTCAGACCTGCGGCTCCACCACCTACACATGGAAAAAGGAGGTCCTCCTAAGAGACGCCATTGAGGCTTCTAGAGACCCGCTGATTTTCAAACATTTCTCAGAACACAGAGGAGTCTTTCCTGGGCATTGTGACTTTAAGAAAGCCACAGAAATCCCAGTGCCCGGTCCCATGAGTAGGACAGGTAAAGGTGACACTGTGTAATGTTTTTATTTGACAACGCATAAATGTTTTGAATCCATTCAAGACACTGAGGCAGCCAACAGAGACAAGAAAGAGGATTTCCAAAATTGCTTCAGAAAGTGGTAAAAGATGATGAAATAGGGGTGCTCAAAGCAAGACAAGACATTTCGAGGGGGATTAATGTCAATGTATGTTTCAAACCCTAGCTATATATTTTGATTATACGGCATCTCCTGTTCCACAACATTGAAACAATAAGATCTCTTCCATATTAGTATTATTTCAAGATTCAATTCTCATTCTGTTCCTCAAACTACTTTTGCTTTCTAATAGAAGTATATTAATTTTGAAGGGATTGCCTAATAGATTTCAGACACAATATTTTTCACATAGAGAAGGGACTGTGCAAAACAATCAGCAGAAACAGAGAAACAATGCCATATCCATGTTTGATCTTTAGCTGATTACAAGGATGTATTTTCAACATGATAATGAAGTATCTTAAAGTGATGGATGGATTTCATGTGTGCGTCGTCGCACTTTCAACCTCAGGACCTGAAGGGCATGTGCATTCTGGATGGATGATTACAGCGCGCTGCCCCCAGAGACCCAGCCCCTGGAATCCTCACTAAGAGGCTGCACTTTCTTCCTAGGGTAGGAGAGCCTGGGTGGTCCTTAGTGCAAGAAGTAATTTTAGAGGAAGGAAGTCTGAGACCCCAAGCAGACACTTAAATTACTCCTTAGGTAGAACAGATACAAATTAGCAATACCTTGTTGCTTCTGCCTGGAGGAGTGACTCCAGGGAGAACCCATAAAGCTACATCTTCCTTTCCATCCTCTCGTGTCCACACACACTCATCTGGGACCTCATACCATGCTTTTCACAACATTATGTCAAAAGAGTTTCTCTGTTTTAAATATGTAGCGATTTTTTCCTTCTTTCTCTATTATTTGCCTGCTAAACATCACCCACATGTCAAGATACGGGAAAAAATATAATTCTGCCTGTCCATGAAGCTCTTTTACACAGGAAATTGAAATAATAGCAAAGTTCTACATACAGCTTTCCAAAACAAGTATCTTCAAGAGTTAATGATGGCTCCTCCAGGGATTTTTATGCAAGGCTTGTATATTTCAAAAGCAAACTCAAAGCCAGCGCAAGCTCCAGTGAGCCTCGCGGCGGGAGACCCGCCAGAGTTGTGTCGAGAAAGAAGGGAAATCAGGGGCAAGTATCTTCCAGTTCTGTCAGAAAATGGAAGCAAAATCACCATGGTAACCAAAAAATATTTAGTTGTTGGTTTAAGGACATCTAGATAAATTATTAATAATAATCTTAGGCACAGAACAGGGAAAACCTTACACAGGATAAACGTGTGTTGTGATTTTAATTTCAGGATTCCTTAAGCCAGCTAAGGACACGGCCCCTGCTCCGAATATCACTGATAAGCTTCCGCTCTGTCACGTCCTTGGCTTCCTCTGAGTGACCTACTTCAGAGCTCGGAGTTTATTTATTCAGCTCAAGACCACCCACAGAGTCAGTCTACAAACACCAACTGTATTTCCTGAGGTAAAAATGTTCAACTCTTCTTCAAGTATTCAGAATGACCAGTACTCATACCCTAAGGAGCTGGGGCCTTGTTCTCCTCCAGGCTTTAAGAAAACTGCAGGTGTCTGAAGAATGGAGCTGTCAGACTCATCCTGGGTTCTATGTCAAATGTACATCGGAGTTAGTTCCTGAGCCCCTCTTGATTCCAGGGAGTTTAAAGTCCCATTTAGAGCATAAGTGTGTGACAGAACTCCACACTGATGAACTGCTTCTTCTTTGCACAATACCATGTGGTAGTCCCGGCCACGTGTGGCCGATAGGCACTTGAAATGTGTCTAGTGCCACTCAGAGCTGAATTTTAATATAATTTCAATTAGTTGAAATTAAAATTAAAAGTACATATGGTTGGTGGCCATTTTACTGTGCAAAGTGTGTTTGGAATATCATAAATATTCTATTAAAAATCAAAGATAAAAATCTTCAAGAAAACCAGTGAAAAGTACTCGGAAGACAATAATTAGGCACCTGTTTTCTGTACACAAAGGACATCAGAAGACAATAAAACACATCAAAATGAAATAACTGCAGACTTAAAATTCTTGGCTCATAACCATATACTTCAAGAATGGAAGTGATTCTGCTGTGCGTCTTACTTTAACACAAAAACATTATGGGAAATGAATGAATGCTGGCTGTTAGGCAGAATTGGGCTTGAAGCTTTGGGCTCTGGGCTGTTGGTTTTCTTATGTGATAAGTCATACCCTCATTCTAATGTTTTCCATTTATTTTGGGGAGAGGGCAAGTTACTATTTCTGGTACTTTCTTCTACCATCCAGTTTTATTTACTAAATTATATATTTCTTTATTTTATTTTATCATTACATTTCTGAAAACTTTTGAACATTAGCATGTAATAACTGTATGTTAGGCTGAAGTACAAGCTGTGCAAGGCTAACCTAGGCTGGGAAGCAGCAACTTAGCAAGATCGTGTCTCAGAAATAAAAGTTAAAAAAAAAAAAAACGCTCTGGGTTCAATCTCTAGTACTGAAAACCAATCAACCAACTAACCAACAAGCACAAACACCCAAACTAATGATTGAAACAAACCTTTACTGGGGGCAAGCATCCAAAACTTTTATAATATCCTCAAATTTTATAAGATACCCAAATCTGAAGACAGTTTTTAGAATTTTAGAATGCAAAGATGCCTTAAAACAATTCACATATTAAATACATCTATTTGTTCAAGGTCCCACAAAGCACTGGAGCAAGGATGAGAACCCAGGCCTTGCCTATTTATGTTTTCTCTATAATGTTATCTCAGATCTGGTGTATACACCAGATCCAGCAACAGTATGACTGTCTCCTCTAAGCCCTTATTAAGTTTAGCAACAGTCAACTTTGTGGTTTCTAAATCTATTTCTAGTCTTTACTAGAGTATGAAAGGAACATTTCCCAGCCAATCAGGAAACCTGGATTCTTATTTTGGCTGCTTCCAGGTGAAACACAAGGTTCTTGATGGCATCTCATGCCCTTCCCCAACTCCTCATGATTATTGTAAAAAGTAAACTACATAAAAAATCAGACACTTAAGGAGGTGCTGAAATTTAATTATGACTCTTAAATTCTGCCATCAAATTTAAAGTAGTTTGGGTTACTTTTGTTCCTTACTTCAGCCATTTGCTATAAGAAGCCTACTTCAGGACTCTGTCAGACAACAGTCGAGTTTGCCTTAACTGCCGCCACGACTGAGTAGCTCTGAGTGAGTGCAGTGTAGGAAAGAACAGTGTAGTCAGCTGAGACGGAAAAACCCAGGGAGCAATCCGTCTGTCCATCCACACAGGCACACATGATCCAAAGCGAGGAGACCCACTGTGAATGCCTAGGAATTTGCATTCCCCTGAACACCACATTTCTCTCAGGACCTCTTGTACAGCTCAACCACTTTCTGAGTTGAAGCATTTTTAAACATGACCACCAATAGCTTTAATATATAATTATCAGTTTTGGGTAAACACAGCACCCAGAAGAAAAATAATTTAAGTAATTTTTGTATGCAGATTCTCTCTGCACTCTCTCCCTCCATACCCTCGAGTCCAAATGGCCAGGAATTGGCTGCGTTTGGTCACAGAGCAGCTCGAGCAGCTGTTTGGCATTCCGTGCTTGACTCCTTATCATTTGGCAGATGGAGATCTCTTGCTGAGAGCACCATTTGGAATGTTTCTCCCCCAAAGTGGTATTTTTGAACATGGAATTTTGAAATAAGAGTGAGGCACTGCTAAACAGTCACACAATGATACTGCCAGGAGGAAGTTTGATAGACTGATGTCAAAAACTTAACTTTCTGCCAGAAATATTTAGGGTTCTCTTCCCACTGACTGGGGGTGGGGAGGACATGACAGAATGTGATGTGAGATCCCAGAGAATGTGCATATGGAAGTCAGTCCTAAACAGAAGTTTTGGTGCTCAATGTAATCTCGGTGCTCTGGGAGGCTGATTCAGGAGGGTGGGACACTCCAGGCCAGGACATTAACTAGGTAATTGGTGATCTCTTCTCTCAAAAATAAAAAAAACTGGGGCTAGGGATGTAGCTCAGCGTAAATTCCTTACGTTCATTGTACAGTACCACAAAAAAGAAATGACAGTGCTAGCTAGCTTCAGATGTTGGCCCAGAAAGAGAGAGTCAGCCATGAGTACAGACACTCCCAATTCGGGAGCCTTCACCTTTTCTCCTTTTTTAACTCTAGAATGGTGAGAAGGAAAAATGAATTCAGTAGAAAATGTGCTTCATATTATGACTTCGGATCTCCTCCCGGGCTACTGTGTAGCTCAGGGCAGAGAGCTACAGGTCCCAGATAGCACACAACCGCAGAGAGTCGACAACCTAGGGCGTGTGGTGCTGTCCTGCGCATGTGTGTGCTCTGTGTTCTGTGCTGTCGCGTCTCATTATGTCCACAAGGTGCTTTGGCGTGTCTCTCCGCCCATTTGACCTTCTGTTCCTCACTTTTCCTCCACTGTGCAATCTCAGTGCATCACAGGAGTGCTGTACCACTTTGCCTCACTGTGGGCTAATGTAAGTATGGGAATGTTTAAGGGAGGTAAAGCTGAGCTGTGGTGTTCGGAAGTCTAGGCATATTACACACGCTTTCAACTGTGATTTTTTTTCAACTTATGAGAGGTTAATTAGGGCACAACTTCATGGTTAGATGAGGAATATGTATTTAAGACCGTAGGATGAAGAAGGTAAGCAATATAAGCAGGGTGGCACAGGTTAGGTGGTCGCATAGGTTAGGAAGATATAATAAAAGGATATTAGGGACTATAAGAATTACTGGATCAACATTTGGGTACTTTATAAGAAATAAATACAGTATTTACTGGTATAATTATTATTAGAATTGAGAATAATGAAAATAGTTCATGGTTAGAGAGTAGTGTAAATGTCAGCATTGTTTAATCTGTAAATACAATTCATGTATTCACCTTGACAATCATATAACAGTTTATTTATTTATTTATTTATTATTTATTTATTGGCTGAACCAGGTATTGAACTCAGACCCTGCGCTTGTCAGGGAACCATTTATTCTGAGCCATCTCCCCAGCCCCAACAAACAGTTTTAACTCAATTTGTAGAGGGTAAGGCCAAGCCATATAGAATTTAGGTAATTTGGTCAAGGACGTATAGATAATATGGAAGTCATGCCTTGATCGGTGGTTAAAAGCTAGTGCATACTTCTAAAATCTTAATTACAAGATAAAAGCAAAACATGACAGGGTACCAGGATACTTTCGGATTACGCCTACATCTTGCCTTCCCCAAAACTGAGAAGCCAAGAAGCCCAGGCATCACTACTCTGAGAGGCCCCAACACAGGTACAAAATCCTCCGCTGCCCTCTGCAGCAACGCTGCACCACACCTGGCACCTTCTTTTGATTTTATCCCTTCACATGGGCTTTGTGCCTTCTCCACAAATCCGCCTCTCCTCTCTATCTTGAGAGCAAAGTAGACACAACACACAGGTGTCTGCAAGGTCCTCAATCCTCTTTAATCATAGCAATCCTCATTGTCAAGAAAAGCTCTTTCTATGCAAAATTAATCACTGACTTTCCAATTTCAACCCATTTCCCCTTCTCTGATCTTTCCTGGAGATAGGAGACAGATGAAGATAGTTAACATTCTAATCACTATGGGTTTTTCTTTCCGTTTAATAACTCATTTAAATGTACTTCTGCTAAATCCCATTTTTAAATCTTTCTGGCATTAATTACTGATACATTCAATCTTCCTGACAGGCCTATTTTGCCATATTAAATGTACTTCAGTGGTGGGGGGTTTTCATCTTACCTCTCCGTTTTCTAAAGGGTGGATCTTGGAGTAGAAGGAAGTGCAGATGACCTCGTCGTCCTTGGCATAGGATGGTGGACCCGTGCGGGGATAAATGCTGTAGCGGGTTAGACACTCCGTGTCAGTCACAGCGTGATATTGCCAGGGCTTGTACTCAACATTGTCCAGTGAGCGCTCCAAAATCCAGTTTCCAGGACGAGGGGAGTTGGCTGCCTTGACAATCACATAAGCAATCTGGAACACCTGGGGAGAAGCAGCCACAGCACGGCTTTGAGTTTCCCAGAGTCTTCACGAGTTCACCTCAGACTCTATCTAAGGCTTAATGCGATAGGAGACTTTATTTCTGATTTTAGATAATAACCCTATCAGGTTGGGTGAGCTGATTTTGCTAATGCATGGTCATATTTAATAACTTTTTTCCATGAAAAATATTTTATTAGATACCCAGGACTTTAAAAGCAAAGAATTAAAGATAGATCTTAAATTTCTAATGAATCACTGGCATAATTTCACCTGATTTTGAAAGTCCCATTGTAACCATAAGCACCAAAAGCCTTTGCTATGTACCAATTTACTGATCTTAGACATTAGGGACAACTCAGTGAGCAATGGGAACTGGATATATGAGCGGTACTTCAGAGTCTTGCAAACATGCTTAAAATATCACTTGATCCTTTAAAAGCACGGTGTAGGTGAACTTCCTGTACTACAGCAAAAACAACCTGGGCTTTGGAGGCACAATCTGTGCTCAAAATATGTGGCCACCTTTTATGTGAACCTGGGAAGATTGCTTTTTCCAACTCTTATATGCCTTTCCTCCAAATTAAGGTTGAGGATGAGCAAACAACTTAGAGACAGTTCGGATGAAATGAGGTGACATGAGGAGTACATGGCAAAGAACTCAGTAGTAAATATACATGCTAATTTGTTTATATCCACAAATAGAAATAATGGCGAAGAAATCCCATTGAAATGCAGACAACTGATTGCAACGGGAACATGCTCAATAAAGGGCCTCTGTACTTTTTCTTTATAAGAGCCAAGTATGTCAAAAGAGAGAGAGAGAGAGATTATTTCTGTGTCTTTAGTGACAATTGGAGAGAAGGCAGCAATCTTCTGTTTTCAGAACTTTACAGCATTTGGGGGAAAGTGAAATTTTCTGGATGCTTCATGATAGTGCCAATGTTCTTCCAAGGTCCGAAACAATAATGAACAAGCATCGCTGAATGGCATTTATGTGCAATGAGCTGGATAGAAATAAACACAAACTACCTTTAGTTCTGTCCCACCACAGATGAGTTGACAATATGTGGTATAAGCAAAGCATGAAAAATACAATGATAATGGAGCAGAAGAATATGCTCTTGATTGGTAAATGCTGTTAAGACTTGGGGAGCTTGACAGCTCCAAGTTCTGGATCTGGGGTACCTGAGAGCATAACCAGTAGAACAGCTGGGGGAAAGGACCACTCCACTCCCAAGTGATTAGAGGGGTATTGTGACACAAGGGGACTCCTTGCAGGGAAGCCCCAGAAGTCAACTCCCTTTGCCTCACTCTTCTGAGATGAGTTCATGCACAGAACCTGTGGTATATTCCACAGGGCTGAATTTAAAAATATGAAAAGGACATCGAGAAGGAATGACATGAGTGACTGTGCCCTTGATCCTCTGAAAGCTTGACAAGACTGAGGGCAGGTGCTGAGCGAGTACAAGGGGAATCACCTGCTTTTGAATGCTTGCAGTTGGGGCCAGTATTTACCTCTTGGGCACAGATGAGAAAAAACTAATAGCTAAAATAGTGAAATAGCTTGTGTGATTTTCAATAAATCACTGTTGACTGATCTCTCAAATACTTCTCCCTCCTTGAGCTACTCTGATTAATCCTGGCAGATACAGGAAGAGCCATGACATCTACTTCTACTTGTGCAGGCCAGGCATCAAAAACCTTTTGGAGATTTCAATGATAACAAACAGCCAGCTTAAGCATGCAACCCATAGGGTCAGCCACACTGGTATAGGGTTTGGCTACTCTCTTTTGACGAAAAGCATTGCAGGTGGAAAATATGGATGAGTTTATATTTATGGAGACATATAGGTTAGTATGGTTACATGCAACACTCATGTTCTATATGTACATGCAAATAGTTGAAAATGCTTAGATATTTGGAGCAAAGATACTCATGGGCATACTAAAGCTATCAACTCTAGAGTTGGCAAATGAGGAGTCAAAACAGAGAGCTTTCACTTCATTCTAATATCCTGCAATATTACGTACTATAATATGAAGGTCTCATTTTATAAATAAAATTATTTTTAATTAAAAATGAGCACCAGATGGAACAAAGGTGGGAGTAAAATAGAACATTCTCAATCCCTACACTGTTTTAAATATTATTCATAGGAACAATTCTTTTCATAGTTTATATTCTACAACTCAGCATGTGAAACTGTCTTGCAAGGAGACTCACTGACACTTTGCACAGATGGAATGAAACTGGCTGGTGCTAACTGTGTGCGATCTCAAAGTATTCCTGGAAAGATCCTAAAGCAACAAGGAAGCTGCATTTATGAACCCTTCCATGGCATGGCCTATAGCTCTTACATCATTATATGTATTGCAGGCCTGCTTACAGCCTTTTGAAATTGTGTTTAATTCCTGCCTTTCAGACCTAGGTGAATAACCAAAACTACTGTTCTTCCTCATTGGTGCTGTTACTTGAACACTGCCCACTTCTCTTTTTATTAGAGATTCAGTCCCAGTCCACATCAGCATACTGTGATTTGCAGGAAGTAATCCATAGATTTTCTTAGTGTCCTTCGTATGATGCCTCCATGTGTTGAAAAAATTACTACTCTCCTACTCTTTTAATGTTTCTTTTCCAAAATCAAAACCACAAGAGATTATAAGGTCATGAACACAAAATGCTGCCTGTTGCTTGGATGAGAGGATTGATGAGTATGTGTTAGTGGATTTCCTTACAGATAAAAGAAATGCACAAAGGTAGTTTTTAAAAGATAAAAAACAGGGGCCAGGGAGATAGCTCAGTAGAATAAGCGCTTGCCTGGCAAGCACAAGATCCTGAGTTCAATCCCTGGTATGTAAAATAAATAAATAAATAAATAAATAAATAAATAAGATAAAAAACAGAAGAAACACAATCAAGCCTGAGATCACAGGCACTCAGAAAAGTAAAAAGACTTGAAGCTCATGGGTAGCGAGCTGTGTGTAGAAAGAAGACAGAAAGAAGACACAGAAAGGCAAAATTTGCTTGGAGCCACAATTTCAGCTAATGATTTAGGAGCTTCTGGTTTGGCTCTGGAATAAAAGATGGAAAATAATGCATGAAAAACGTTCTACAAGAAACCCACAGACTTCTTCCATAATTTAATATAACAGCCAGCATGAAGTGACTCGGGAAACCAGCCCCTACCGTAGAAAGCATTAAGGATGCCCGCTTCAGGACAACATCCCTTTGTCATTTATTTTCTATGCATTCTTTCACATAGCAGGCAAAATTAATTACATTTGTTGGCATGTAGCATTATGAATAAACTTTTTCAAGTGTTGTAAATAGCATTATTGAAAAAAAACACACACAATGAACAGACATTTTCTTTGAAGAAAGAATTCTTCTGAGAATGACCGTGGGCATTTTAACAGTGATTTTCTAAGTACTACAAGTTTTCAATGGCCCTAATAAAATAGCTCTTTAATGTTATCTTTTATTAACTGTCTCTTATATTTTCAGTAAAAAGACTCGTCAAAATCGGAGTTTTAATGCCTTATTTCCAGATGAATAAAGCTCTCATCTTTTACTGGGTACAAGGAAAGCAACCATACCATTGAAAGAAGTTCTAAGTTGTTAGGATTTAATGAACCTAGTACACCAACATGGGAGGTGCAAACACTTTCTTGCCGAAGGATACTTTTCATCCAGTCAGTGCCTGAAAAACATCTCAAATCACTGTTAAAATAACACTGCATGCCTGAAACTTTTCTACAACAAAGGGGAACTCTTTAGTTCTCTTTCCATCTGTAGCACATCTACATGTCATGGGAAAAACCATTATGCAATTGCTTTAACTCTGCAGCACTGAGGAACAAGAATTAAAATGTTGCTCTCCTCCATTGTCCAGTTAGAGATGATCTTTCAGAAGGATATTTCAGCCCCAAATACCCTATGGTGGTCCCCGCCACATGGAGCAAGGCTTTATCATCCTTCTTATGACATGTCTAGGTAAAATGGAGTGCTTTTATACACTGAGAACAAGAAGTCTTCACTGCCCAAAGTGATCAAGTAGCCCTGAGCATCTGGGACAGCCACATACAGCCACGTGGCTAGTTTTATAAGAAGGACACATGTCAAAGAACACACATTCAGATGTGGGTTAAAAAATACCCTGTTCAGGATCCCCTTCCTGCCATTCCCTTTTTCTTCAGAAGTACAGATGTGAGAACTTCAAGAGTCATTGACATGTAACTAAAAGACCCACACAGAGCACAACACCTTAGTGACATGACAAGGTCCTAGGACCTCTATTTCTTGTGTGCTTATCTCTGTACAAAGCATAAAAGCATTAATGGTGAGCCTGGGTATGGAAGACAACACTTGCTCGTTTCAGAGCGAGGCCCAACTTACGCTTTCCTCTGTCTTCCTTTCTATTTATTGAGAGACGTTATCCAATGTCTACCCCATGTTTAGCCACACCTGCTCATTCCTCTTGGCATTGGTGAACTTTCTGAGACAAATGGTTTCCCATAGGACAAAGCTGCTCCTTTTGAAATAAGTTCTGAAATATTCTATTCTTTGTTCTTGCCCTTGTTATAGGTGCTAACAGTTTCATACATGGTTTTGCCATCTCCAATCTATTTTGGGACACATCAAAAGCAAATCGGATATCCTTATTTATCTCTACAGACATAAAGTCATGAAGGGCTGCCCAGTATCAGAACCAGAACAGACTGGAGAAAGCAAGTTTTCAAGCTTAGTACTGAACAGACTGGAGTCATTTGAGAAGATTGTGTAGGGTTGTTTTTGTTTTTGTTTTGATTCCTGGCATCAAATTCAGGATCTGGTGTCTTCTAGGCAGGCTTTGTGCCCACCAGGCTAACTCCCAGCTCTACAAATGTGCTTATGTTGTCTCCTGACTGAATGGACACAGTTCACACCACTGCAAGCTGTTTCATTGGTGACCTTTCAAGAGAAAAGAGACACAAAAGAGAAACCAAGAGCAGCCCACAGTGACAAAGGGTAGGAGCTCAGCATTTGGCTGGAAGGCCTGTGAGAGCTACTGATGAAGGGAAGCAGGAGGTTGGGACCCAGGCAGCAGGGTGGCTGCAGCCCAGAACCTGAAAAGCAGGCATCACGAAGGCAGGGCTGAGAAGTGGTTGGGCGTAGGGAAATCATCCAAAGTCCCTGTGCAGCAAACTCACATAAAGCCTTCTCCCAGATAAGTTGCACATAACTAACCTCTTGGTCTACAGCAAAGATTCCTACATACACTTCAATATTGAGTTGCTATTACCTTCCAAATTGTCTGGCAAGAAAATGCATTCTGAAAGTACTATGACTGGACCTAAGGCAGAGAAAAACTTCATTAATAAATTATACCCAAATAATTTTAAAATATTGCTTTAAAGTTTAACAAACCACCTGAAAATATGTGTCCAATTATTACTTTCTAAGCGAGGGTTTCTCACTTACTTCCATAAACCTAACGACACGCTGGGAAGTCCATGGGGGGCTTGGTTGTCCATGTTTCCTATCCGCAGGCAAATTAATGAAAAATAATCTTGCATATGAAAATGCTTTGCAATTGTCAGTCAATTACAATGTGCAGTCTACTGATCTGAGCCTCCTCCATCAATTGTGATTTCACTGGCTGCACCAGGGCTTATTACAGTGGAGGTAGGCAAATCTACTACCTTATCCCAGGAGAAGTGGCTCCTGGGTCGCAAGAGAAATGAAACACTCTGCTCCCAATTAAAACAGGTGTTTAATACTCAAATTAAACTCATGTGAAGTTAATAGATTGGAAAATGAATTACACCACCACCGCAGAAGTCTTAAGAAATAATAACCTAACCAGATGACAGATGATAATTTTTTGAAGAAAGAACTTGCAATTATTTGTTAAGATTGTTTTCCAAAGTGTTTCAGTGAATGTCCAACTCTTCAAGAGATGGTATTTGAAGGAGTTTTTTCTTACCTCATTCTATAAGAAAGCAAATCTTGACTTCTAGCTCAGAAAAGAGAGCACTTCTTCAGCTCTCCCTAAGTTAGTGGACAAGCACAATGACACTCCATTTATAATGAAAACTGTTAGGTTTTAATGCCACAGAGCTGGGCACATTGGTTATAAAAGGAGTCGGAACAAAACTTTAGCCTGAAAAACAACAAAACAAAACAAAGTATAAAAAAAGAAGAAAATTCTGAGATGGAAGGTTGGAGGAGGTACACAATGCTACAAAAGCAAAGTGTAGCACGTTTCTATGATACATAACACACTTCTGCTTATAGGAAGGAGTCCCTACTGAAGAAAGGATCTATGGTTCCTCACACCCAGCAATGACCACTAGCATACGCAAAGAAGAATCGTTCAGGTATTTTCTGCAGTGTACAGGAAAAGACTTGACAAGGTCTATAAAGTGATCATGACACAAAAAAAGAAACTAAATGAAAAGCTCTGACTTGGACTAAGAACTTTCATGAAGTGCCATGACAGAAGGGTACATAGTAGCATACAGGGGAACAAAAATCAAACTAAGAATGTGTGAACTTCTACTGAACAAACAACACGCTTTCTTCCAAAAGTAAATTGGAGGGAGTGACACAACAATGAAGTTATGAATTATGGTTTAAGTGATATAATCAAAAGCTTGTAGCATGTGTCTTCCTTGACATCCTGATTCCATCAAACAACCCCTGGAGCTATGTGATGAATTGAAGCCTAAATATGCATTCATGTCAAAGAATAAGTACTACTGGTAATTTTATTGAAAGTGATTTTTACAAAAATGTTATGGCCTTCAGAGATATGTAATGAGATATTCGTAGAGAAAATGGTATGTGTTGAATTTGTCCCCAATAATGTAGAGGAAGAACCAAGTAATGTAGGTGGGTGTGTTTAGATTCAATAGAGAGTGAGTGGAGAATTCTTACAGGAGCATTTTGTGGGTGAATTTTGGCCCATGGTATTTTTCTCAATATTTGTGCATGAGCTGGAAAATTTCACAATTAGGATGAGAAAAGTTTACTAAAATGTCATATTTTAATAAATAAATCATTCTCTTACACATGACAGTATTACCACTAGCAGTGATTTAGAGCTTGCTCTTAAAGTGGAAGCATTTCACGCATATTCTTAATTATCTTGACAAATGCTTAGCTCTGCTTCTTGCTATGGCAGTACTGTATTCTGAGATCAAGAAGCACACAATAGTAATTAATTATCAACTCTAAAAACCATTGCTGGCTCAGAAGTTCTCAAAATGTTAGTCCAGTCATAAGAAAACTAGGAGTTCCCATGTAGGTTCAAAACTGCAATGAACAAGCTCCTCCTTCGACTTATTAATGGATTTTGTGTGCCAGGCTTTATTGTGTTGCTATCATTTTTCACAATGTGAGGTGCAGGGAAAACCCAGGCCATCATTTTCCTCATCTTTCACACTGCTTTTGACATGTGCTCTCTCCTCACACAGTTCTGTCTCATTTGAAACAATCTACAACTTCAAAAGATTGACCTGCCTCCTGTGAATAAGTCATTGGCTCAGCATGGCTTTCACACCAGCCACTGGAAAAAGAGCAGGTAGTCTGTAGCCTCAATAGAACACGACAGTCCTTCCAATGAAACCATCACAGGCTCAATACTGGTGTGAATCACAGGCAATCAAAAATGTGACAGTTTAAAGCTTGCCTTCTAAAAATTATTCACCCTGGAGAAATACCTGCCATTGCCTTTGTTTTGTGCCTCTGTAGTAGCCATGGTAAGAAGAACCTACACGTTCTTCAATTTGTGACATTAGAGACACAGATAAATCACTAGTTCAAAGCATTTGGGAATAATAGAGGAGATTTGTAGTGATGAGAAGAGTTAGAAATATAATATTAGTGGTGTAGAATAACAAATCAAAGACAGAGTGAAACTTTCTGATCTTGGTTCATGAATGCTTTCAACAGATCAGTCACTTAACACTTCTCCAATTTTAGCTATTACAAATGAAATGGCATCAGCTATTTTCATGCTTATCCATTGCCTCACTTTCTTGTCTTTTTCTGGGATTTTCTTAAGAATACTCTGTACCTGCTGCTGTTGACTACATTGTCACCTTTTTTCTATTTAGTTCCCTGCAGCCTGTGTATCATCCCTTCCGCCTTTGTATAATCACATCAGAAATTTACTAGTGATCTAGATGGAAAATTCATATATATTTCTCCATCTTCTTCTTCTTTGAAGTATCCAAAGCTTTTGATTGTTCTGCTCTAATCCTTTCTGTACCCCTTTTTTTCCTTTGGAAAAGTGGTACTTATTTTAAATTTAAGTATTCTTAAATGAAAAATAATTCTCAAATAGCCCTTTGTTTCTGATGAAAGACAAACAACGGAAGTGGAAGGAGTGAAGACCAAAGGATCCATTCAGGGACAGAGCTCACCTGGTTCCCTAAGTCCTGTGTAGGTATTTCTGTTTTCTTTTTAATTTGGTTCTCCTAAGCAAAAATATCACTCAGTGTTCTATTTGTAAAGAGCATTTTGTTTAACAAAATTTTAATTAGTTTCTACTTTTTGACAGGTAGTTTGGCATGCAGCGCTTTTTTTTCTGTTGACAAGAACTCTGAGAAAGAGGCAGGAGAAAAGAAATGAGCAAACGGGCTGAAGCAGAAAGAATCATGGCCTCCCCAAGTTGTCTTTATCTTAATTTGGGAGCCTAGGGCTGTGTTTCTCAAGATGGTAAAGGGATTTTGGAAATACAATTTAGCTACAAATCTTGTGATGTGAGCATAACCCCAGGTTATCTGTGTGAGCTCCAGTATCTCAAAACCCTTGAAAGAAAAGACAAAAGCAAGAGATGATGGAATGTGAGAAGCACACAATTGTTACTGACTTTGAGAACAGAGAAGTAGGTTAGTAGCCAACGAATTCAGATTTTAATACAAAAATTACATCAAGAAAGTGGAATAGATATTAGCCCAGTGAGGCTCATGTAAGAATTCTAACCTGTAAGATAATAAAGTTGTGTTGGTTTAAGCTGCCAAGTTTGCATATTCTGTTCTGTCAAGAGCCAAAAACCAATGCAGTAACCAACTTGTTATATGTCCTATGACTAGTAAGATATGAAGCAACCCTATACAGTTTTGTCTATTTTTGCTTCAAAACTACAAATATGTACTGTTCATTTTTATGCATATCTTTTTTTTTTTTCTTTTTGTCTTTTTCAGACAGGGTCTCACTATGCAGTTCAGGCTGGCCTTGAGCTCACTTTGTAGTTCAGGCTGGTCTCGAACTCACAACAATCCTCCTGCCTCAGCCTCCCGAGTGCTGGGATTACAGGTGCGCCACCACGCCCGGCACTTTATGCGTATCTTAACTAATTCCAGTTCACAAATACTTACCACATTGCAATTTATAACCTAACCATATTTTTGTGTCCTGTTTTATATTTTAAACTACCAAATAGGCACCCTTAATGACACTTAACTGTCCTGTGGAGTGGAATAGCTTTTCATTTATCACCAAAACCAAATCATATTCCTAGCAGCAGCAACAACAATAATCTATCAATGTCAAGTAATTGCTTACCCATAACAAGTGCTCACTTGCTTTTTATATTGCATGAACAGGCAAATAGAAATAGAATGCACCTCATGTACCTCTAAGATGATACAAAGGACCTCTGGTGACTGCTGTAAGTACCCAAACATCACATAGTTAGGGCTGGCCAAATAGCTGAGAGGATTAAAGTGCCTGCAAGCAGGTACAGGGGCCACGGGTTTGATCCTCAGGGCTGTCATGCCAGCCCCTCCACCCCATCCCTGGGCACACTTAGAAGGCAATTGAGACTGGGCATGGTGGTGCATGCCTGTAATCCCTGCTCTTGGGAAGCTGTAAACAGGTGGATCACTATGAGTCCAATCTACTGGTGAGACCCTGAACACCCTATAGATCCTTCCCTAAAATAAAAAGTTTTAAAAAAGCTGTACTTAACAGGTCCTCAAACTTTAGGCAAATTCTACTGAGATAATAAACTTAGAAATTTCCAAATTATGCATCCTTCCTTCCTCCAAAATAAAAAGTTGCAAAAGAGAGCCCTCAGCCAGGTATGGTGGGGTGTACCAGTGATCCCCACTACTAGACAGGCTAAAGCAGGAAGTCCCCATGCTTCAGCCCAACCAGGACAACTTGGCCAATTTGTGAGACTCTGTTACAACATAAATCCCTTAAGGGAAGGGCTGGGCAGGTAGCTCAGTGTGAAGACCCTGCCTTCAATCCCCCATACTGGACACAAAGAAAAACAGTGTTGGCTGTGTGAGTATACAGCTTACTTTTCCTGGATTTCATCCCTAGGAATGGAAAAAAAAAAATCAAAAAGTAAACATCAAGAGAGCATTGTATAACTGTCAGAGTGGTCTTTAACCCAAGATTGAATGAGATGACTTCAGTTATCACTGAAGTGTGGAGATTACGAATGCAGTGGAAAATGACAAAGCTGCAGAGACTCACGCTGTTATATGATTTTAAATGCAAAGATAGGAAATGACTCTTTCTATGGACATTTTCTAAAAACTGGATGACAAAATATTGAATGTTTTTCAAAGTTTACCATGGTAAGGGAAAATATTAAAGAAAAGGTCTATAAGTATTTTCACACAAATTTACAGTCTGTATTTTGCTTAGATTTCTCATGGCACTTTTTGAGAAAAAAAACTCTTCAAGTCATAACACAACTTTGGCGATGTGAGGCCCAAAACGGTCCATGAAGTGCTTCGGGCTGGATTTTAGGAGCTCCAGAGAAACCACAGCACGCACAATACATGGGGTACTTGTCTCTCCTCTTCGAGCTAGATTTATAAACAATCATTTTGCTGTGGGTAAAGGCGCCTACTCCTGGTTTTTCAAAGTGCTTCATGAAGGTCTTACTGTTTGCCAAAGAGGAAAGTTTTTTTTTTCACTCTCTTTCTTTGAGTGTCACAATAGAATGTGTCTCCTTTAATCAAGGAGATTAAAGGAGGACCACAGGAAGGGGACAAATAAGCTCTAAAAGAGACTTAAAAACAATTTCCAGACATGGCAATCTTTCCAATTCAACAGGCTATGAGTCCCAGCTACATTTAGGGCTGTCCCCAAAATGAATAAAGATTCCTCAGGCTTTTATGATTCCAAGTGTTCTGCTATGAGCATTCCTGTATCCCAGAATATGATGAATTTATGGAAAAGCCATTATCTAGAAAACCCTACACCATTTCCTTCTAAAGTAGGACAAAATACTGTCACTGAATTCTGTTCTTAAAGTCATTATCCAGTAAAGTATTTAGTTATGACGTATAGGTAAAAATCTCAAGGAATTATGTAAGTATATCTTTGGGAAATAGGACTGGTATTTTCTCGGTAAGGAACCAAACCCATTTGTGATGACTAATGCAAAAAGTGTAATTCATGTTGCTTGCTTAGCAGTGTGACTGTCATTCCTTCACACGGAAGGATAAAGCCACAAGATCATCAGGAGAGAAACATGACAGTAAAACTTTGGTTCATCCATACAGCAGGAAGAAGATGATGGGACATCACTCACACCATGATACCACAAACACACACAAGAGGGTAAATAGCCAGAGACACCGTGAAACTTTTAATAACATGTTTAAAACTATGAAGGCAAGACTCTCCTAAACATAAATGTATAATGAATAGATGTAAAATACTTGCATCTATTAGAAAAGCCTTCTAAGAAGACTGGATAATTAACTTTTCCTAAGCGTAGGCTTCATGTTTCAGTGAGTGAACTAGTGATATTGCAAGTAGTGACCAAAACCAATAAAAACTCAGTCACAGATTGAAAGCAGAATTGATATACATCTTGCACAGCAGGGACCGCTCCTTTGCTTGCCTGTTCAGCATTTTGTACTATCAAATTTCATCTCTGGCAGAAGTGAATTCCAGCAATGCAGCTATTAAAATTCTTGAGTTAATCCTTTTAGAGTCTAGGTCAGAGACATTCAAATTATAGTATAAGCCAAAAGAAGGTCATGATTTAAATTGTGGATATTCTTCCCATGAGCATACTCTTTAGAAACACATCTAGTGTCAGAAGTATACAAGATATTCAAGTAACTTCAGATCAAATTCTGCAGCCTAAACATAAATGAAATTATTTAAATATGAATATAATACAATTGTTTCCAACCTCAGTAATCTTTTTATGGGGGATTAAAGAAGAACATTCAAATTGGGATAAGGTGACTTCTTAGGTAAAGAAGTTTGAGAACAAATCCGTATTTGTTAGTGTTATTGTCACCTTTCTCTGAGATTCTTATTACAGATTCTCAAACTCTGTACCTCTTCATACACTTGAAAAATCTACAGAGTATCATATTAATTAATTCAGTTTTCCATTTATTTTACAAACACATTATTTGCTGTGACAGCCTTTGTGTTGAAATTTAATGGTAGAATTAAAGCTTTCCTCTCCTTCTTCCCCTGTGAATTGCATTCAATTTCTAGTGAAATCGCATTATTAGCCTGAAGTCTGTCACTGTGGTTGCAATTTCTCCACGGAATCTGACTATCCCTTAGGTTTAAGGCTTTCCACTGTGGTTACTGGAGACATAGTTTCTAAATACTTCCCATGATACCACCTCAATGACCAAGTCAACTTTCAAGACACACAAATTTAGGGATAGGTTCCTATAGCAGATGTTGGTTACGGATGTCTTCTGAGAAGGTGACTTTTAACAGAGATATTGGTGACTTGAGGGATAAAGTCATGTCATGTCAAGGTCCTTGGAAATGCCAAGTACACAGAAATAAAATGTTTTCTTCCCAAGAAAGCCCACATGGCTGGAACAAGAACAGCAGAACATGGTCAGTGACAATGTTCTAGAAACACACCAGTTCACAGTGCTGGGTGGATTATGACTTTCAGTCAGCACACACCAGCCTGCCCTTGGGGCTGTTGAGAAGTGTGGTAATGAGATCTAGCATATAAGTTTAAATGCTTACCCTGGATGCTCTTTGGTAAGAAGATTGTGGTGAAAGGATATGGAAACAGAGATGAGATACATGGCTCTTCTGGTTGTCATGGTGAGAGAGATGAAGGTGGCTTCCCATAAGGTGTTTGACAGTAAGTTAATATGGGGTTGGTTCTGGAAATATTTGTACAGCAGGGAGAGTTTTCAGGACTCAAAGAACAGGCATGGGGGAGCAATAACCATCATGGATTTGGGTTATGTACCTGAGCAACTGGATTAAAAGTGGTGACCTTTACTGAAAGAACTAAGTAGTTTGACAAAGAAAATCAAGGTTTCTGTTTTAAATTATAAAATTTTCAGGCTGTATTCAATTCTAGTGAAACTGCTAGCTGAAGAACAGAAGCACTGTGGCAGTGAGTGGCTCTGGGCATTTGACCCAGAGTCTTAACCTTTAGCCACCTCTTTCGTCCCAAGTCTGTGGCAATAACAATACACTTTCTTTATAGGCTGTAGGTTACTAAACACAACACATGTGAGGGGCCTAGGACAGTATTTGACTTTTTTAGTAAAACTCATTAAATTGGTTATTATAATCACTAGTGATGGCTTCATGTACTTCGTAGCTGATCCATAGCATAGCATCTATGTCATATTTATACATCCTACTTAAGGCAAAAGACACTAAATATTAAGATGGTAAAAGAATCAACATCTGGAGCTGGAGAGATGGCGCAGTAGAATAAGTGCAAGTGCAAGGGCCTGAGTTCAATCTCTAGTCCTGCCAAAAAAAAAAAAAAAAAAGAATCCACATCTATAGCATTTTTGAAAGTTTTAACTGAAAGAGGGAGAAATTTGATTAGCAGATCTCTTCCTAGGTAGGAATGAACATTACTTTAATCTTCACTTTTATCTATCCTCAGGATTCACGCACCAATAACCACTTATCAGGAAGCTAGACTTCGTTAGTTTGGTTTTATTGTTTTAATGAATAGAAAATAGAGAAGATTTTTAAGCGCAATGGTAGAATATATCTCAACTGTATGTGTCACACATAGGGATGGGCCATTTGGTAAGAGAGCTCTGGCAACTGCTGTTGCTGGGCTTGGCTCAGGTCTGCAAGCTAGGGAACACCGTTACCTTGCATTTCAGGGAGCTCACAGCCCAGGAGGTCAGCAAGCAGAACTATGACCTATAAGATCACAGTCTCCAAACAACTGAATTAGAAAGACTGTGAGCTACAAAAGCGAGGGTAGCCATTCAGTACTACTACGGAGTTAGCAAAACAGGATGCACTTTATCTACAATGTGATATCAATGTACAAGGTATGTGTATGTGTGTGCATGCAAGTGTGCATCTCTCTGTGTGTGAGAACAAGAGCAAATACTTCTAAATAGTAATACTGTCAACTATATTTTATAATGAAGAAAAGCTGAATATGTATCAAAAAGTTCATAAGAAAAATAATCTATACATATTGCTGTTTGTTCCAAAACATAGAAATCCCAAGATGTATGTGGGACAAACAATTAAAAGGAAAATATCACAGAATAACCAAAAGTTTTGGGAATAAAACTGAAAAATAGCCATTTAACTCAAAATGAAAATGATAAAATATGATTGGATATAAACAAGAAAATATTAGATAGAAAGTGCTTTTGAGTCTTGTAGCTCACTAATAAATTTGAAATTAAAAGTTTAATGAAAAACAAGATAATTAAAGCTAATCTTAATGTACTTAGTATACAGACAGGTGGTAAATATATGATTTTTCTCAGAAAACAGACAATACTGCCCAGTTCTGAAAAGAGAATAGAGTCTTATTGTGCTACTTTGAGAGACCATTAGAATATCACTCATGTTACCTGCACAGCCCAAACAGAATTACCATATCCAACAATCAACAGAAGAATACATAAGTGGTTTGTTGTTCTTGAAAGAGAATCCTTTTAGAAACTTGAAGGTGAGCTTCATTTATTAGATGTTTACAATATATGGGTAATGCTGGGAGTATAGGTTGGTGTTAGAGTACTCACCAAGCAACCATAAGCCCTGGTTATAATCCCAGCACTGTGAAACAAATAACAAAAAAAAAAGAGTAAAATTTTGAGATTGTGAATCATATGCATGTGATGGGCTCAGCTCTGTATGTTATTCTGGGGTATAGAATAATTTATACATTTGTAGAGGAAACAATATAAGTGAGACAATAGCAACAGTAAAATGGAGAAAAATTCAAAGGTAGAAACATTCAGCAAAGCAGTCTATTTGTTGAATTATTTTTTATGCACTATATGCCAGCAATCAATATCCATGTAGATGACAGAAAAAGCAATGAAAATAAGAGATGGAATTACCAAGAACTCTTACTTTTTAGACTATAAGAGGTATACTACATAATTTATAATACTGTTTAAGCCAACCATCCAGTGGTAATTCCTTCTAAGTACAAAATTCTTTTGATAAGGATTTTCATACGTTTTAGAAATATTTTGAATATCATGTGTGACTTAAAAATTCTAACTATTTATCATATAGATTAAATGAATTTATGATAAATCAGTTTTATTTTTTGCTGGAGCAGTTTTAGTTACCACAGTTATCTCCCCATATTTAATAATGATATAAAATCTTGACACTTATTGTGTTTAAAATTATCCTTATTTTCTGTTTCTTTAGAAGTTCTTTGTCAAATTTGAAGAATAAAGTTCTATTTCATGTCTCTAAGTAAGAATGACTTAAATGATTTGCTGGAAAGTAATCAATCATTCAGGTCAATTTTCCTTGTGATTACTGGAGAGAAATTAAATGTTCTTCTCTAGAAAGAAATCAATTAATCCCACTAAGTATGAAGAAATAAGGTTTTAAACTTCTGAGACTTATTTTGATCAAATTGGATCAATGACATTCTCAATTCTTTTTGCAGTGTTTAATCTATTGCAATTAAAGTTGCCCTAAGCATTCTTTCTTTTTCTTTTTGTTTTTGTACCATGGATCAAACTAGGAACCTTGTGCTTGCCAGGCAGGTGCTTCTGTGCCACTGAACTATGTGCCTGGCCCACATTTTCAAAAGTTTCTTAAGAGTACTTAAATTGACCCATAAGTAGTACTTAATAAAACAATACTCTCTCCAAAACATTTTGAGGAAATCAGAAATGAACACAGGTATTTAAAGTTTCAACAGATGATTTCAGGTTGTACCTATGAATATTTATATTAGAGGTAAGTAACATTTTTGGTGAATCCCATTTCACCTAGAAGTAGACTGTACATGTTAATATTCTTTTCTAATAATTTAGTGTTTCTTTTAGTAACATTATCACAACAAATGCTAAGTAGAATATATTTTGTATATAACAGAAAACCCTGATGCTTTTAATTGTGCAAAGACCTGCATGAAAAATTAAAGTCCCATAAATGTCTATTTGCAATTTGGAGGCCAAACTCTGAAATCAGAGAAATCTAGGCTGTGAAACCTTCAACAAGCTGCTTAATCTCAGATGCAAAATGTTCTCCTCTGCAATAGTATCTTCTTTATTTTTACAAAGAAATTTCATGAGGTGATTCACAAAAAAACATTTTGTCCAGTGTCTAGGACAAGACAGATTTTTAAAAAGTGCTGTAGTAACTCCCTAGTGACAAAGGAGCTTCTATTCTAAGTCCAGGTATGAGTACTCATATATGTGCATAAAAATCACAATTTACGCACATAATAAAATAGCTCTTTTACTACCTGACATTCCATGAACCTTTCATTTATCATATATTTCAGCAACCTGAATAAAATTTCCCAGGGCTTAATTTTCTTTAGCACAATCTTGTATCTGCTACATTTCAAGATTTTCAAATTTCACATGGTTCCTTATTGCTTATATTTTTCCAACAGTATGTAGCTCAAAAATAATTATGTAAAGGCTGGTGTGATAGCTCAGAGGAATAAGTGACTGCTTGGCAAACTCAGGGGCCAGGGTTCAATCCTTAGTTCTGCATGCTACCCTGCCCCCACTCCTGAGGCTCCCAGGGACTGAATCTGGGCGTGGTGGCTCATGCCTGTAATCCCAGCACTGAGGAGGCTGAAAACAGAAAGATCACTATGAATCGGAACTGCGTAGTCAGACCCTGCACCAAATATATAAAATAAAAAAATCATTATGCATGCCTCAGAAAGTACCAAAATGATCTCAAAAAATATTAGAGCACTATGAGTGAAAATATGATCCTTTACCAGCTCACATCCAACGAGACAATGGCTATACAGGAGAAAACAAATACTCGAAATCAGAAAATAGCAAGTGTGGGTGAGAGAGTGGAGCAACTGGAACTCTCGTGTACTGGGGTAAGACTGGGACACAGAAAACATAGGACGGCTCTTCAACAATTAAACATGAAACCATCTTGCATTCAGTAATTCTACTTCTAGGTAAACAACAGATACAAACAAGAATTCCAACAGATATGCACGTGCTCATATTCATAGTAGCATTATAACGACAGCCTCAAAGTGGAGTATGATGCAAGTATTCATCCACAGATGAACAGATAAAGAAAGTGCAAAAAGTAAATATTGGCCATCCCTTACAAAACGAACATTCTGACGCATCTTCCAACATGGGGAAGAGTGAGAACAGTGCGGAGTGAAGGCAGCCAGTCACAAAAAGACACGTGTCTCTGTGTGTGGGCAGGGATGGGAGCAGTGAGATCCACGGGGTGGAGGCTAGGGCAGCGGGGCGGCTCCGCAGGAGGGCAGTGGAGTTCAAAGGCAGTCGGAGCTCATACCGGTGAAATACATAATTAACTTATGTAATATTCCATGTAGTACATGAATATTTTGTCACTTGTTTAATTTTTTTGAGTATATTCTAAAATCAGAGAAGTAGCTTTTTACTTTCTAACTTCATTTTAAATTTGTATGTTTCGTAAATCTTCCCACGTTTCCATTAAGATCATTAAGCGAATTCTTTTTTCACATGAGTGGGTCTAATTGATTATCGTTTGAAATGGATCGATTTGAGAAAGGCAATGATGAGGTTGTCACTTGAGCACAAGTAGAAATTCTATTCTAAATATTGTTACCAATATACTCATGTTTCCCAAACTATTAGTGCACAATTTCTGTATGGAATTAGTAAATTACTATGGAGGCAGACAGCTTCGTTAACACGAACACTGCATTTTAAGGATTCTTCATCTTTGCTTCCCGACCTAAACTGGATCCATTACACTACTGTAACTGTAATAATTCAGTGCTGAAACCAGGAGTTCATTAGTGTTGGACAGCTTTCCTTGGCTGTACTATATTTCTTACAGTTGTGTTCACTGTTTCCACTACTTTGAGATGAACTTAAAGTCAGACTGCTACAACAATCTTGGTATAAGGGCTGCACTGAAATATTGATATAGACAAATTGATATCTTTTATCAAAGGAATACTATTTAATATTTAGACATAACCCTGTTAATAAGCCAACCAACCACTACTTCTATTTTTCGTACAATTCTCGTAGAATTGTACTGACAATAGTATCAGTATTGTCTGATACTATAATTGAAAAATTACAGAGTGAGCACTTGTGTTTTTAAGTAAACAAACAACACTGGTAGGTGTTGCTACGGTAGGAGGTTCCAAATTGACTCCCACTGTTTGAAACCACTCAATTTCAATAAGTTTTGAAGAGACGTTATTTATTTTAATTTAGCTCTTGAGGCATTTTGGTGTGTTCAGGCCTGAGTGATTTGTTTCCTTGCTTTCTGCAGCTTCATGCTATTGTTACCGATTCCCTATTTCTTGGGATATTTCAGCTATCACTTCTAAACCTGGAATGACTGGCATTCAGTTCTTGACCCTCTAATTAATCCTAGACTCTCTTTCTAGGTCACCTTCTGCTAAGCATAATTCCATTGCTAGTGATGTTCAAGACATTGCTGTATCTAATCATCCTCTGAAACCTCAGATTCATACATCCAGTTGTCGCTCTCGTATTTCCACACTGAAGCTTAGTGCACATTTCGATCATAACAAGTTGAAACAGGGCCCTTAATTACCACCTGGCCCCTACAACCTGCTCTCCTGTCAGTCCACACTATTGCAGTAAAATACCTGTCTTCCAAACAGCATCTTAGGCGTCAAGCTTTGTGCCTGACTCTTCATGTTGATTCCATCAAATCTGATCATATCAGACCCACTGGAAACCCCAGGCGCCCTCTGTCTGTCTCTGCTACTCCCAGTGATCTTCGAGTCACCACATTATCTTTGCCAGGAAATTGCAGTGGTTTCCTAACTGCCAGCTACCTTTGAATCATGAGCATCCTCCCTGTAGTAAGCAGAGTACTGTTTCCAACACAGTACAGGAGTCCATGCTACGTCTTGCTTAAATCGCATAGGTGTCTCATTATACTTCAGAGAAACTCAAACCTCCTGGCCACGACTGACCACTCCCCCCAAGGGCTCAGCAGCTCTTTAGCCTCCTGGCATCAGCTCAGATCACCTTGGCTGTTGGCCATCATTTCCCAGCCCAGCTGGCTGCCTTCGCAGCCTCCAGCAGACTGACCCGGTTTGTTCCCCAGGGTGAAGAGTCCTCTCAGCTTTCTCTCTGATTAGCCCTTTCTCTGAGTAAGCTATTAGCACAAGCATCACTTCAGAAGCACAAAAATCAGAGACGCACGTAAAGTAACTGCTCTGTAAGCTGCAGTGTTGTCCTGTCACGATACCCCCATCGTTCTGAAATGATTACTCCTTTCTTTCTTCCCGGTTTTCTGCTCCTGTCACAATGTGAAATCCCAGAAGGGTGAAGGTTTTTTTTTTTTTTTATTGTTGTTGCTTTTTAAAAGGGAATAAAAAAGTAATAGGTAAGATATTAGAAATGATACACAATTTTAAAAAAAACCAAGATGATAAGTACACAACAATGATTGTTATGTTGTATGTTGTTGTCTTCAATAAAAGGTGGAGGTTGGGCCAGAAAGATGGCTCAGTGGAATAAGTGCTTCCCTGGCAAGCACAAAGGCTGAGCTCAATCCCGGTTACACACATACACAAAAGAGTAGAGGTTTTTGTTTCCTTCCATCCACAGGCAGTTTTAGGCATCCTAGATTAGTGAAATGGTTCTAATTTTAAATATTATTTCTTCTTTTTTCATAATCCAACAATATATGCTTTAACATTGAGGTAATCATTCAGAATATTCCTTAAATCAACAAAAAAATATATGAGATATGTTCTAGATTTTTTAACTCTGGAAAAGATAAATTCAACTTATGTTCTCCAGAGACAACAAACACAAAGATTGAAAAAAAAAATACTAGGAGCTGCTATCAGAGAGCAACTAAGAGTGTTAGACTTGAGCTAAAAGTAAAGGAAAGTGGACTGCATGCTTTTGTGGCAAGGTATTTACTAACTTGCCTAGATATGAGTAGAAATCTTTGAAAAAGCTGTATCCTAGCACTGATGAGAAAAAAAAAATGTTGAAGTCACTGGGACAAAGTCAGCCAGGACTTGAAGGTTCAGGGTCCACAGGGAAAGGGGATAAATTCTTCTCAGCAGTTGCCTTTAAGAGCACTGCCAATGACTAAGTGGAGGGGGACAGGGAATGAATGTTTCAAAGCTTAATTCACAAGAAGAAAAAAGTTAGCATCTATTGTCTGGATGACCAAATGGAGATTTATGCAATATATCTTATAAGCAATCTAATGAAAATTCTAAAACTAAAAAAAAAATGAAATCACTGAAATTAAGAATTTAGTAAATGTGTTGAATAGAATTTTGAATTCAATGGGAAGAAAATAATACTTTAATTAAAAACAGGCCATCAGGAAATGTAGCGTATGGGAAGTTCAACAAAGAAAAAAACATAAAACAGTCAAGGAAGGCGTAGAATGCACTGTGCACGTGGTGTGCAGCCTAACATGTGTGTAAGTGGGTCTCAGGAGGAGAAAAGCCAGGGAGGTGGAGGGAGCAGTATTTGAGAAAATGTTGGCTGTGAATTTTCCAAAATGGGTAAAAACATTATTCTACAAATCTGGAAGCTTTTTACAATTATTTTTAAAGAATACAAAATAGTAGCAGAAAAAAAATCAGCATTAGAAATGGTACAAGATTTCACTAAGCAAAGTAACAGGAGTCCAACAATGGTGGTATCTTCAAATTAGTTGTTCATATTACCAGATATAAACACATAAGATTTGGTTAATGAAACAAACAAGAAAACAAAACAATAACAAAGATGTTGTAAGAAATTCAAAAGACAAAGAAAAAGTATTAGTCAGCTATATAAAAAAATATAAATTCAAGGCTTTTATAGATAAATGGATACAGCTAGAGACTAGATTCATAAGTGAAATAAATCAGATCCACATGGGCAAACATCATATTGTCTCACTAGTATGAGAAACTGGAAGAGCAATGAAAATCAGAAGGTACAGATGATACTGCTTACGGGAAAGAAATTGTTCAGTGGAAAGGAAAACCTGGGATGAGAAAAAGGGCAAACAAAGGAAGACAAAAAAGACATATTTAGGGATATACGCAAAGTAGTTGGGATGACTGTGTTGTCGATTTCTGCTGGTGTTTTGAAACTCTAAAAGCTTTTGAATTCCAAGCCATATTTATTTAACAAAATCACTCATTTAGGCTACAGATATAAATTAACAGCACAGCACTGGCCTGGAAAATGCAAGGCCCTGAGACTGATTCCCAATACAAAATAAAATAAAATAAAATAACTCCTGAGGCCCAATGCCTTTGAGCACCAAAATCAAGGAAAGAAAACCATCAGAGTAGTCACAGAAAACAAAAATGTGTCTTCCTTTAATAGGTGCAGCACTAAGACTTCCTGTGACATCACACAACGAATGATGGGAAACTGGTGATGAGAGGACATTTGGAATGTGGCAAACATCTCTAACCAAGAATTCTATAACCAAGGTAAAATACAGTAAGTAAAGAAATTTCGAAAGAAAAAAAAGGCTGAGAGAATTTGTCACCAATAAGCCTGAAAGAAAAAGATGAAGAGGAAGAAGGAAATGCGCTCATATACAGATTTAAACCTTTAAGCCTTCTGGAAGGAACATTACTGCATCGCTTCTTAAGGGGGGTTAATCGAGAAAGCCCACGTCAGTATCTCCACTAAGGACATGGAGATATGCCCTGAACAAAGTATGGCCTGAAGCTATACAGTGGCTACAGACTTTATGGCTGTGGACAGAAGGCTAAGTCTTGCAGTGACCCTGTGGCTGGTGACGCTGTCACTACAGCAGTCTGTGGCCCTGCACGTAGGCAGGGGTGTTGCCCAGGAACTGGTGGGGGGAGCACTCGGAGGAACCTCAGCAACTTCTGCCGAGCAGCAGAGCACGGCCGCTGAGGCGCTTTCTGAACAGGAGGAGGAGGCTCAGCAAGCAGTGCCAAGTTCTTCTGAAATAAAGGAAACCCTGAGAGAATGGACAGAGCTAGAAACATTGGTAGAGAAGACCAGACAGAGGAAAAGCCAATCACTGCGTTCACTTGCTTACTGGCAATGCCGCATCATACTCCAGGACGGTGTGAAAGACAAGATGGAAACAGACCACCTTGGATCAGTTTTTAATTCTGAAAAGG